>ML797364.1:136319-157266 GCA_009831015.1 Picea engelmannii
CTACGGAGGTTCACAATGTCTCCAAACCTCAGCTGTGCAAACGAGACATCTCGGTGCTCCTCACAACTTAATTGGAACCATCGCCACTCCATCACCCTCACTACCGACGACGCCCAATCCTTGCCCAATTCATCTGCAATTCTCGAATCCTCTTTCTCTGATAATGCCGTTTCCCAGACAGAAAAAATTGCTACCTGTAATATCAGAGATATCGAATATATTTTCAGTGTATGAACTTCATGAATATAAGTTTCTATACTTGTATCATGACGAGATATACTTACCCAGGAGCCATTGACACTGCTAAGGACGGCCGCTTTGGAGCTGCCTGCCTTGTGAAGGGCGGGGATGAGTGCAGTGCTAATATCGTAGCCAGTGATCGGCTTACAGATTGCAAGCGCCACTCTGCTGCTCTCCTCTCGTGGAAGTGTTAGAGCCATTAATTTATTATAATGGAAGGGGAAAATCCGAATACAAATATATCTAAGCTATGATGGATGGAGCATGAGAAGGACGACGATCCTTATAAAGATGCAGAGTTAAAGATAGAGTGGGAGACCTGCGGCTTCCCTTTGGCTTCATAGTTTGTTCCCTTTGGCTTCATAGTATGTGCGTGGAAAGTTATCGCGCCGTCCATATTTCCGTGCAGGTTTATTCCGTTCAAAATGACGGTGATGTCGGCATTTATTCGGTTGATAGTGACGATGATGTGGATTGATTGGTTAACCAAAGAAAAGTAATGAGAAGGCATGCGAAATGTCCATATTTCAAGCGGGCGGACGATTGGTGTTGACAGATTAAAAGGAGAAATGCTGTGCTCATCATAATGTAAACACGTACGTATCAATATTTCAAGGGTCGTGCGCATAAGAAACAACGAAGATTGAGTGCTTGGAAAGGAAAAGAGTGAGAAAATGGATTGGTATTGTGCGTACGCAACTGCAAGCAGGCAGCTTCCAGTAGGTGGAATGGAAAGGGAATTTGGCTGGGCTTTTCACATATGTACGGTTAGGGTAGATTCGATGTTCTATAGTTTACACATATGTACGGATGGGGTAGATTTGATGGCTTACAGTTTACTTGCTGCAGCAGTCAATGTTGTTTAGGGCTTTTCAGATATGTATGATGGTGTAGATTTTATCGCATACAGTCTATCTGTTATAGCATTCAATGATGTTTAAGAGTAGTAGTTTTTAAGGTTCTTTTCACATATACATAAATGATATGCAAACTAAGATACTTGTGATGTTATTAATTGTTATTAAAAAAAAAGTAAATTCATCATGCTGCATAGTCATCAAGTCATTATACATTTAATGTTATTATTAAGCTGAAAGGCATATACTTATTGATAATGGGCACAATTAATCACTTTTTAATCTAAAATTTTAATGTAATGACTAACAATTGAAGATGCTGGCATATTCTTAGTCATCCTCCCAAATCAATGAATGTGATTTACTCTTCATAACTTCCTTGTATTTTTGAATGCATCAGTTAACCTGTTTACTTTTTAACATTTATCTAATCATATTAAGAAATTACTGTAGCACTATATGATTGCCACTTTTAAATGATTAACCTTTGAGATCACCACGTTTGGATTTGCATTTCAATCTCGAAAACAACTCTGTAACATACGCAATAAACGTCATCGAATCCCATGGTTTCCACGCACCTCCATTGACCAGGTTTTTATTCAACAATCGGATTCCCGGGCTATGGATTTCACCCAGAAACGACAATCATCCCACGACTCCTTTCAGTATAATAATAAGCAGGTATGGAAATAATAATTTTGGAGCTTTCAACATTTTCGGTGAGCAACGCAACATGATTTTATGAAAGAGAAGAGTGGGAAAGGGTCCACACTGATTGAGTTAGGTCGCTGCATGAAGATAATGCGCCAAACTACGATGAATTATGAATGAAAGGTGGATTTAAGACTATAGCGACTGAATAAAGTTTAATTTATTTTTAAACCTAAACGCCGAGACCATACGAAATCCCTTCCACAAGGTCCTATCATTGCACAAGAATTTAAACCTAAACACCGAGACCATACGAAATCCCTTCCATAAGGTCCTATCATTGCACAAGAAATTATGACGGACTAAAATTTCATTTGGTAATTATAATGTAACTGAAAATTCTAACCTACTATTCAGTGATCAAGAATGACTTATATTTAGGAATGAATATCACCTGGCAATGATTTAATTTTTTCTAACAATCTCAAAGGAAATCTCAGATGGCAGCGACACTATATTCACGGATTGGCAACATGGAAGGAGAGCTAGAAAAATTTCAAATGCTTAGTTGAGAATATAATTGGCATCACCATTCAATCAGAAAATACAAATTCCAATGCTTACTCTAGAATATAAATGGCATTAGTTCCAGAAACTCATCTCGAAGCACATAATTTTCATCATGATATTGCCCGATTTGATATCATATTTACACCAGAAGCAAAAAGAACTTATGACCAGAATAAGAAAAATTTTACTTTCAATTATTTTATCTTTGTACATAAAAGGATGATAATTGTTTTTAATTTAGCTTTGAAATATTTTATTTATGTTTGACATTAAAATATTTTTTAAAACCCACTTTAATATAAATATAAGAGTTTTAACTTTAGCTTCTCAATTTTTTTAATTGAATAATTTTAAGTAATCTTCAATTATAAAAAATATTTTAAAATTAGATTTAGGTGCACATGAAAAGGATTTGGCACTCCCTCTTTTGTGTGATGCTAGGGTTAAAGAAGCAAGATATCAAGGTTGGAGAGGATATACTTGGAGAGACTTGTCTTGTGTGATGTTAGGGTTTGTGATATGCATGTAAACCCTAGAGAATAACATGATGTTGAAGATGATATGGTTATTATGGCTCTCATTGTAGTACTAGGGTTAGAATTTAGGGTTCTATAATATCTCTAAATGAAAACCTTATTAGAATTTAAGAAATCTAAATTTGCAATGCCTAAGGACACCCTTACTAGTGTTAAACTAATACACTAAAGATTGATATGGAAATGATCGTGTTTGAAATATAGCATTTCATCTTTCCAAGAGTTTGGTTGATGGTGTTGAAAAACACCATTGTTATTATTGATGGGCCCTCATGTGCCTATGATTCTTTGTATAACCTGGGCACATAAGGATGGTAGTGTTAGACTCGTGAAGTAAAACAATTTTACTCATATGTAAATGACTTTAAAAAATAACATAAAAATCAACGTACCAATGAGTTTCTCACGCTATAAATGAGGTAGGAAGTATCATACTTTTGATGAGCTCTTTTTAGATAGTGTTTGTAGTTATATGTATCAAATGTACTTGGTATGTAATCCATGAATATATAACTCTAGGTCTTTCTTGATTTTTTGTCCAGTGTGTTGTATTCACCCTTAATAACCATTGATCCAATCATAAATTCATTGAACTCATCATCAATTAAAGATGTATTAAGGGTTTTCTTCCACTCAATGAATTATGCCGACTAATAATCAGTTCCCCCTTCATCCTCTTTTGGGACAACCATCGCGTATATGTGTCGTGCAAAAATGTAATGCAAAGTTAAATAAAAGTGTGTAGGAGTTTGATTAGATAGATAAATCGCAAATGATCACAAACTGTTACCACAATATTTTGAAGTATTTCCAACCATAACGTACCTAGTTGTACAAGATCGAAGATATGATCATAATCTAGTGAAATAGATGATTGGTCCTCCACAAAAGAAAGTGATTTTTTCATCCTTATTTCGGATTCAGGGTTGTTTGAGCTTCGAATTGAATGAAATCCATGATGTAACGTCCCTGTCCATCAAACCCCTTGCCAGGCAACGCTACTACGCGGAAACATTCTCATATTTATGTGGTATGCATATAAATGAAGTGTAAATGGCTAAGCAGAGTAAACATATAATTACTGCTAACATACAAAATGATTGAAATCAACAGTAAATATCATTGCAAAGGAATACATGATAATATCGCAAGCATCACAAATGCGCATTTTAATTGAAATTATATGCATGCTTATACTTATCTTTGAAACTATAGTAACTCCACCAACCACATGAAAACCTTCCACGAACCTCCCATCCTTAGACCTCACTGCTCATCACGCACAACAGTGGGTCACCCCCGAGCTGGGACTAAGCTCCACCCAAGGCAAGAGAATCCTAGGCTGGGCTAAGGTTACAGGAAAACTACACAGAGCAACCAGAAGGATTCTCTCCAAGAGCCCTCTTACACCCACTACTAATAGACTCTCATTCCCCACATGCATGTTCTGCCTGGGAGTATACACCTTCACAAGCACAGTCCATAAGTGCTTCACCTCCCTCTTTAGGCCTTGACAATAGGCCGGATCAGGAATTCTCTGAGCTCTGAAGCTGGCGTTGGACTCTCTCTGGGAGAAAACCACTTCCCATCAGACTCTCTCACCTGGAGGGAGTTGCTCACAAGCCTAACAACCTGCTTCTTCTACCACAGGCCTGACAACCCACTTCTTCAGCACACCCTTCGACGCAATTCCAACTGGGTGAGGGCAACCGCAACAACATCATCACTCAGTTGACACTAGGATGACGACCACAATAGAAAATGGGCATAGTCCCGTAAATGGCAACGACCAGACACTAAAACATAACATGCTCATGCAATTATCCAGGTGTCGGGTTCTACAGAAGACACGAATCGACTCACGATTTACCCATTACAAGATGCGTGACAGGAAATTATGCAGAGGTCGAGGATGGAGGCCAAACACAAAGACCAGACGGAATTTACAAGAATACACCGGACAATCATAGAGGTCTCACGGTTTCAGTTTTCAGAGTTGTGTGCGATATGCAGAGCTCAGACGCAGAGGTCACACAGTTCAGACAATGGAAGACAGAATGGAGAACATACCCCAACTCAACTGACGCTTTAGCTTTTAACCGCATGCGCCCAGGTCGACACTTGTCTTCCTGGGGCTGCATGCATTCCCTTTTGCACACTTGGAGCTCATGCGTTGCCTTTCCAAGGACTTAGGATAAAAACATGTTTGTCACATAGCTTTTGGAATAATAATAATTATTATTCCCAAGGTCTTAAGCCCCCAAGCTTAGCCCCTAGGCTGAACACTCAACCTCTCTTTCCAAACTTTAAGCCCCTTTCCCTTACCCACTCTGTGGAATCTTAGTCCCGCATCACTCTTTTTTTGTGGTCGGTCTGCACACAACGATGTTTATATTTTTATTAATGTTATGCATAATACATATACAAGAACAGGAATCCTGGCCTTAACACTTAGGCTCTCCAGCCTAATAAACACATAAGTCTACCAGCTTATCAATACTCGGCTCACCAACCTACAAAAAAATGATTTACAGTTCATAAGCATGATTACAACATGGCTCGTCCTTGGGGATATTACAATCCCCTCCCCTTATTTTTGCATTGTCCTCAGTGCAACTTTCACACAACATCAACAAGATTTTTCAAAATCTTCAAAAAGATGTGGGTATTCTGTCCACATAGCATCTTCATGCTCCTATGTCATGTCCTCAGGACCATACCAAGTCCACTGGACCTTTACAATCCCTATGGCTCGATTCCACAACTGCTTGCTTTTCCAGTCCAATATGCGCATAGGGTGCACTTGTAGGACACCTTCTTTCTCCACCTGAATCACATTCCAATCAATTACATGATTAGCATCAGGTATATATTTCTTAAGCAATGAAACATGAAACACATTATGTACACTCATGGATGCAGGTAATGCAAGCATATATGCAACTGGCCCAATCCTTTTTAGGATTTCAAATGGCCCACAAAATCTGGCTTCCAACTTGGCGTAGTTTCCCAGCTTCAGGGAACTTCTATTGGCTTTTACTTTCAGGAACACATGGTCACCCGCTTTAAACTCTCTGTGGGTTATGTTCTTATCAGCATAACTTTTCTTCCTGTCTTGGGAAACCTTTAAATTCTGCTTAATTTTTAGCATCTGTTCCTAAATTTTCTTGAGCAACTCTGGAAAAACCACTGCCCTATCAGCTGGATTATCCCATATTACTGGAGTATTGCACTTTCTGCCATAAATCGCTTCAAATGGGCTCATCTTCAACGATACGTGATACCCATTATTGTAGGCGAATTCTACCAAGTCTAGGTATTCTTCCCATTTCGATGGTTTGTCCATCACATACATCCTTAGTGTGTCTTATATTACTCTATTCACCCTCTCTGTCTGTCCATCAGACTTAGGATGATAACTTGTGCTAAAGTTCAGATTCGTTCTGAACCCTTTGAACAACCCCTTCCAGAAATTTGAAGTAAATTTGAAGTCTTTGCTAGACACAATTGTCTTGGGAATTCTGTGCAATCGTTCCACTTCCTTCATAAAGACGTCGACAACATCTGCTGCCTTGTGAGTAGTCTTTAACGGAATGAAATGGGTCGCTTTCATAAGCTTATCCACCACCACCATGATTGAATCCTGCTACTTGCCAGTTCTGGGCAATCTGGTGATGAAAACCATTGTCACCACTTCCCACTTCAACTTAGGAATGGGTAAAGGTTGCAGCAACCCTGTTGGGTTCCTGTACTCAGCTCTAACCTTCTTTCACTCCATACATCCGGCAATGTACTCAACAATATCTTTATTCATACCTGGACAAAAGTAATGGTTCTTGACTGCTGCCACGGGTTTTTGATATCTAGGGTGCCATGCATAAGGCACATTATGCATTTCATGCAAAATCATAAGTTTCACATCCTGGAAATTAGGTACATAAATTATGTTCTTGTACAAAAGTTTTCCATCGGTTTCCAATTTATAATTCTCCACTTTCTGTGGCATCTTACCTTGCTGTAGCTTTGCTACCAAATCCTTGTACTGCAAATCTGGATTTGCAGCCTCTGAAATTCTGATTTTAATATCGGTTTGGTACATGCTAATGGATGTAGCATGTAATTCATGTACTCTTATGTTGAGTGCATCAGCTACTTTATTCTCCTTCCCTTTGATATGCTTGATATCAAAATCATACTCATGGAGAAACTCCAAACACCTACTCTGCCTAGCGTTCAAGGTTAGCTGGTCAAAAAAATACTTTAGACCGTTATGGTATGTTCTAAGCTCGAACCTCCTTCCCATGAGGTAGTGCCTCCATTTATTTAGAGCGTGTACTATGGCTGCCAACTCCAAATCATGAGTTGCATAGTTCCTTTCATGCTCTTTCAACTTTCTGGATTCATAACAGATTACAAATCCATTCTGACTAAGGGCTCCTCCCAATCCTTCTTTGCACACATCAGTGCACACCACGAAATATTCGTTTGGATCTGCAATCCTCAAGATTGGGGCACTGGTTAGTAGTTTCTTCAATCATTGAAATCTTTTCTCACAATCATCTGTCCACTGAAACTTTTTCTCCTTCCTTTGCAAGGAAGTGATAGGGTGAGCTATCCTCGAGAACCCTGCGATAAACCTTTTGTAATATCCAGCTAGACCCATGAAGGATTTGACTTCTGTCACATTCTTTGGCACTAACCATTCTCTGATGGACTCAATCTTCTCAGGATCTACAACTATCCCATCCTTCGAAATAATATGCCCCAAGTAATGGACCTGCTCCTGATAAAACAAGCATTTTCTTAGCTTCGCATACAACTGGTGCTCTCTTAGCACTTGCAACACCATCCTAAGATGTTTTTCACGCTCTTCCTCTGAATTGGAATATATCATAATGTCATCCAAGAAGACTATGACAAATGTGTCTATATAGTCCCTGAATACACCATTCATCAGGCACATAAAAACAATGGGTGCATTTGACAACCCAAACAGAGCCACTGTGAACTCGTAATGACCGTACCTTGTTCTAAAGGTGGTCTTGCTGATGTACTCATCTTTTATCCTTACCTGGTGATATCTCGACCTGAGGTCTATCTTCGAAAAGATATTCACATCCTTCAACTGATAGAAGAGGTCATCGATCCTCGGAAGAGGGTATTTGTTCTTTACAGTTACTTTGTTCAATTGTCTGAAATCAATACACAATCTCAACATTCCATCCTTCTTCTTCACGAATAGGACCAGGGCACCCCAAGGTGACACACTTTGGCGTATATACCCCTTCTTCAGAAGCTCTTCAAGCTTGTTGTTGGGAAAAACACCCTACGGACTAGCAAATTAGGGTCGGACTTGCATGCAGATTTGACCGAATAGAAACTACTTTTTTACCTACATCCCAAGATTTAAATCCCTCTTTCATAGTAAATGCATGGAAAAGGACCACCTACCTTATTACCGACGTTCGATGTAGATCCTCCGTTGCGCTTGACTACTTGCTTGCGCTGCTCCTTCCAAATATGACTTGCACTCAAGACAAACAACAATTGTGCATGCATGCTACTTCTATACTCAAGGGTTAGAAATCAAGAATAAATGAATCAAACCATAGAAAATTCATGAATTGGGACGGGAAAAACATTCTTTTTATTACTGAAAGTGAATCAATTTACAAAAGCTGAGACTGGCCACCACTCCTTAAACCTGATCCCAGGCTCCTCTTCTTCTGTCCTTCAACTGGTTTGCGTTAAATCTCCTTTGGCATGAGGAAAGGCTAAAGGGTTGGGACAATGGATTACGTAAATGGGCAGAGTTTCTTCGCTATATTTTTTCCTCCTCCAAATGGTACCCCTACCCCTTCTTTTATAGGCTAGAACGAGCTAGGGTTTTGGACGAACCCTCGGCCATGCATGGCCGGGAGTTTCAGTTAACTGACCCATAGCTTTTTGTTCCATCGACAACTTTCCTTTTTTCATGCTTTGTTAGGTACACGCGGGCTGTTGTGAGTCAACCAGCGTGTGCACACGTGCAGTGATGGGTTAGGGCGCGTGGGCCTTGACACAAGAGGATTTTCAAAGAGTTGTTCAACAGAGTTTTGGCAAAGAAGGGATATGAGTTGGCCTGATGCCAGGTAAGCATGTGTGGTGCAATTTAGGGTTATAACAAATCTGCAATTGCAACTCTTTCAACTTTGGCATACTCATTCTGTAAGGAGATTTTGACACTGGAGTTCCTGCAGGCATCAAATTTATTGAGAAGTATATATCTCTTTTCGGAGGTAGTCCGAGTATCTCCTGAAATACATCCTCAAACTCCTTTAGTACCACTTGGTCTTCGATATTTGACACCTTATCCTTAGGTGTTTCCTCCACATGGGTTGCAAATAATTGACAACCTTTTTTGTAGCACTTCTTCAATTGCATTGCTGATATTTCTCTGATAGCAACAACCCTGGGAATTCCTTGGATTATTTTCCAATTCCCTTTCTCATCTAGGCAAGTGAATGCCTTGATACGCCAGTCCAAGATGGCATGGTGTTGATCCAACCAATCCATCCCAATTAGACAGTCATAAGAACCTAAAGGCAGAACATTCAATTCATCCTTTGTGCTCAGTCCATTCATGTCCACGGGATAGGACTTAACCAACTCAGTGACCTAGATGCCTTGATACGCCAGTCCAAGATGGCATGGTGTTGATCCAACCAATCCATCCCAATTAGACAGTCATAAGAACCTAAAGGCAGAACATTCAATTCATCCTTTGTGCTCAGTCCATTCATGTCCACAGGATAGGACTTAACCAACTCAGTGACTTTCCTCTTGGTTCTTGTAGCCAACTGCACTAACCAAGACTTTTCATGTTTTCTTATTGACAAATGCAAACTTTCCACCACTCTAGGATCTATATAACTATAGATAGCCCCTGAATCAATTAAAATAGTAAAGGGTTGGTTGTTAATCATACCTTCCACGTCAATCATGTGTGATTGATATTCAGCTTGCTTGTTGTCCAGGGCCGCGTAGATCCTTGGAATTCTACTATCCATGCCCTTCACTGTTTCATCTTGTTGAACATTATGGACAACTCTCACTTTTTCATTTTTATGGAGACAATCTTTGTACTTGTGGTTCTCTTTACAACCCCAACACTGAATGGGCATATGTCTTGGCCTTTGTTCCCCTACATCAGCCATTCTCGACTCTCTAAATGATGGTTTTCCTTGAGGACCATTTTTGAAAAATGGAGGTTTGTTTCCTTCTGCCTCTACTCTTTCTTAAACTTCTTCTGGTCATCCCAAGCCTTCCAGAAAGTAGGCTTCTCTCTTTGCTGCTCATATAAGCATTTCACTCTTCTTATCGTTTCTTCCATAGTTTTTGGGTCATCATACTGGATCTTGTCCCCAATGGAAGGTGGCAGTCCACTCAGGTACCTTTGAATCTTGACAGTTTCATCCTTGATGAACGAAACATTCTTCAGTAATTCCAAAAATCTTCGCTCGTATTCATCCATGGTCATGCTGCCCAGCTTGAGTTCAAATAACTCTTTCATCTTTCTGTCGTAGTATATTTTAGTGAAGTATTTCTTCTCGAAATACCTCTTGAATTCCTTCCAAGTGATATTTTTCTATCTAATGTGTTGCACCTGCACAAGCTAATCCCACCACATGGATGCCTTTCCCTTTAGTTGTTACATTGTAATTCTTTCTTCTGCATGAGAGGAATAATTCTGTAGTTGGAAATATCTCCTCATGCCAAGCAACCATGTTTCGACATCTTCCTCCTTCTTATGCTCTCCATCAAACGTAGGCGACTTAATCTTATTCATCTCTCCCTTCAATTCATCCACTCCCGATTTCCTGTGATTTCTGGTAGGAAATGGGCTGGAACTACCGTGTGGCCTTTTCTTAGAGCGACCTTGGGAGTGATGATGGTGTCTACCCGCATTCCTTGACCTTCTTCCCTTAGAAGTCTCATGACTCCCTATTCTGCTCGAGTCGCTCTCCTTCTCCAAATTATTCTCTATTCTCTCCAAACTCTTTAACATCTTTATGTTAAATTCACCTTGTTTTTCCTTAGCTTTTTTGAGCTTTTTTATATCCGCTCGACGAGTTTGGGCATATTTTTGCAATTTTTCAACGATTTTCATCATGTTTCCTTCCTTATCTATCTCTTCTCCATGCCCATTGGAGTTCGATCCTTCAACTCCCAAGTGAAAATCCATTCCTTTTGCTTCATCCTCAGAATTGGAAGCAGTATGTGCCCTTTCCATTTCTCTTACACTCAGTGGAAATTCTACTTTGTTCTGGCACTCACTAAACTTTTGCAAACACAATCTGTAGACAACCAGAATTTGTCAGGTCATTAATCCTTAACAAATTCCACAACATTCAAAAGCAGCTTGATTCAAGAAAACATTCAGTTTCCATGAGTTTTCCGAGCTCTGCTCAACTCTACAGTACACTCAGGCCATAACCCTTTTCCTTTGTTTCCACAACCCCACACGACCAAGGGTCATGACCAAGCACTAGATCTACAAGGTTCTCTAAACGAAACTTTGGGGTTTCGAGTTTCTGGGTTTCGGTCGTGGAGGTTATCACACTCACTTTCCTCTCCAACTCCCGACTTCCGAACTTTTGACCTTTCTCACCCCTGGGCCCACAACACAGTTGTCACCAACCAAGGTGGTGACATGTGGTGTCCTTAAGAAGGTCCACGTTACCTCGAGTGATGCCATCTAGCCCTACTGCATCTACTTTTTCCTCTGAGACCCACTAGAACATGGCATACATCCCCTGTGTCCTCATCAATCCCAGTGATGTTAACCTGACCCAATACTTTGACTCATAGGATTTCGGGATTCCAAGCCTTCGAAGTTTATGCCTCAGCACCTCCCATTCTTCTGACTGTCAAATTTCCAAAATGTCAACATTTCGGAGCTCCTAATTTGACGGTCCTGACTTCCCCACGATCTGATGAATCAGATCTCGTCGAGATTTCACGTATCGTTATTTCATGTGTTGCAAGGTTGAAAGATCTCCCACCTTCGTTCTTCCGCTCCCCAAAATGACATGATTCCTCCTAGACAATTAATGGTCCATATCTCTCCTTGATCAATGGTTGTGATCCAATCGCTAATTCTTGTTTCGCAAATTCTCACAGACTCGCCCTTTGACAATTTCAAGTCACGAGTCAGTGAAAGGTTGATCGCTCTCCGCATGTCCCACCTGATGGATGGTTCTGATGATGTCGGGGCTTCGCATATTGCGATTTCCACACTCATGTGCAACTGCAAAGGGTTTTAAACCTTGTGCACATTCCCTGGATACAACGACTATTGGTCCACACACTCAGATATGATGGCCCAGATCTGATCTCTTCTGCGCGCTCTCCTTAGTGTCTGGATGTGGAATCAACAGTCCAAATCTTCTCCTTTACAACTGATCTACGACTACGGTTTTATTCTACCGAAACTCCTCCTAAGCTTCATAACACGACCAATGTAACCCCTTAGCACTCAGAAAAAATCTAAGGTTCAAAATTAGTCCTCCAGACACAATTTCCTCTCAGAACCTCAGGTCCAAAGACCGCTTATCTAGCCCATCTAGGCTCAACGTTGAAAACATGGCGCTCTGATACCATATTGTAACGTCCCTGGCCATCAAACCCCTTGTTGGGCAATGCTACTACGCGGAAACATTCTCATATTTATGTGGTATGCATTTAAATGAAGTTTAAATGGATAAGAAGAGTAAACATATAATTACTGCTAACATACAAAATGATTGAAATCAACAGTAAATATCATTGCAACGAAATACATGATAATATCGCAAGATCTGCATTTTAATTGAAATTATACACATGCCTATACTTATCTTTGAAATTGTAGTAACTCCACCAACCACGTGCAGACCTTCCATGAACCTCCCAGCCTTAGACCCCACTGCTCATCACGCTCAATAGTGGGTCACCCCCGAGCTGGGACTAAGCTCTACCCAAGGAAAGGGAATCCTAGGCTAGGCTGAGGTTACAAGAAAACTGCACAGAGAAACTAGAAGGATTCTCTCCAGGATCCTTCTTATGCCCACTACTAACAGACTCTCATTCCCCA
Organism: Picea engelmannii; assembly: GCA_009831015.1. Taxonomy (NCBI): domain Eukaryota; kingdom Viridiplantae; phylum Streptophyta; class Pinopsida; order Pinales; family Pinaceae; genus Picea; species Picea engelmannii. Next base: position 149,291 of record ML797364.1, read on the forward strand.
CATGCATTTTCTTCCCGGGAGTATACACCTTCACAAGCACAGTCCATCGGTGCTTCACCTCCCTCTCTGGGCCTCGGAAACAGGCCGGATCAGGAATTCTCAGAGCTCTGAAGCTGGTGCTGGAATCTCTCTGGGAGAAAACCACTTCCCAGTAGACTCTCTCACCTAGAGGGATTTGCTCACAGGACTGACAACCTGCTTCTTCTACCACGGGCCTGAAAACACGCTTCTTCAGCACACCCTTCGACTCAATTCCAACCGAGTGAGGGAAACCGCAACAACATCAACACTCAGTTGACACCAGGATGATGACCACAATAGAAAATGGGCATAGCCCCGTAAATGGCAAGGACCAGACGCTAAAACACAACACGCCCAGACGATTATCCAGGTGTCGGGTTCTACAGAAGACACAAATCGACTCATTATTTATCGGTTACAAGATGTGTGACAGGAAATTATGCATAGGTCAAGGATGGAGGCCAAACGCAGAGACCAGACAAAATTTTTGGGAATACATCGGACAATCACAGAGGTCTCACAATTTCAATTTTCAGAGCTGTGTGTGATATGTAGAGCTCAAACCCAGAGGTCACACAGTTCAGACAACGAATGACATAATGGAGAACGAACCCCCAACTCAGCTGACGCTTCATCTTTTAACCACATGAGCCCAGGTTGACACTTTTCTTCTTGGGGCTGCAAGCATTCCCTTTTTCACACTTGGAGCTCCATGCGTTGCCTCTCCCAGGACTTAGGATAAAAACATGTTTGTCACATAGATTTTGGAATAATAATAAATTATTATTCCCAACAACTTAAGCCCCCAAGATTATCCCCTAGGCTCAACACTTAGCCTCTCTTTCCAACCTTTCAACCCCTTTCCCTTACCCACTATGTGGAAGCTTAGTCCCCCATCACTCTTTCTTCGTGGTCAGTCTGCACACAGTGATGTTTATATTTTTATTAATGTTCTTCATAATACATATACAAGAACAAGCATCCTGGCCTTAACACTTAGGATCTCCGGCCTAAAAAACACATAAGTCTACGAGCTTATCAATACTCGACTCACCAGCCTACAAAAAAATGATTTACAATTCATAAACATGATTACAATAGGGCTCGTCCTTGGGGATATTACACATGAGTTCTAGATATTGTGTTGCAACAATATGCATGTGAACAATCTACATTGACCACCTCTCCAAAAAAAATTTGCACATGTCCTCTCTTTGTTGATTCCTCTCACCTTCTTGTTGCCTCTACCATTATTGTAGAGCACCATTGGACTATAATTTTTCATTTTGAATAAGGTAATTTGTTAGAAATAAACCTTCTAGAGCTCAATTATTATGGTCGGGGGAAGAAAAAACTTGGACCTTAGGCCCTAATTACTACTTCTCGAGCCCATTCGCCATGAAAATCACTTGTTGACACAAACCCTCTAGGTGGTGTTTGGTATTTAAGTTGGATATGGATGCCATTAGGATATTTTATGCAATGAGGATGGGTCGCAGGGCCTTGAACAGGGTCAAGAAAGGAAAATAAGTTCTTTGAGACATTGTTGAATCTTCTCGAGCTCAAGAACCCTAAACGAGTCCTCAAACCAACACATGAGTCCTTTGTAGGGGTTCTTTGCAAGCCTTCGAGTGGGATACGAATTTCATGAGTAGGTTTTGTGCACTAGAAATGGGTCTGGATGCATAAACATGGTCAAGGGGGTAAACAAGGTCCTTAATCTTTAATTGAACCTTTTCGAGCTCAATTTCCATGAAAAAACCCTAGAAATAACAACATGAGCCCTCATTAAGGGTTCTTTACCCTAGAAGTTAAATATGGGTGCCATTAAGATGTTTTATGCATCACAGATGGGTCTCGACCCATTGACCATAGTTGTGGTAGGGAAGAAACATCCTCAGGCCCTTGGCATTGACTGAGGGAGGGAAACAACAACCTCAATCTCTAAACATAGATTCTTAGGCTCAAGTTCCATGAACACATCCTCAAACCACCACACAGAAGAATGGAAGGTTTGCAAGGCCTTGAACATCATCAAATATTGAAAACAAGTGTCTTCAGATCTTATTGAACTTCTTGAGATCAAAATCCTTAAACGAGTACTCGAACCAACATGTAGGAATATTGTAGAGGGTATTTCGCCTCCTAATGAGATACAAGAATAATGAGTAAGTTTTGTGCATTTGAAATGTGTGTCAAGGAATAAACATGGTTAGGGGGAACATAATGGCCTTAAGCCTTGTTGAACCTTCGTGAGATTAGGAACCATGAACAACATCTAGAAATCACAACATGATTCCTTTCTAGGGAGTCCTTGACACCTAAGTTGAATATGGGTACCATGGATGGGTCTTTGATTTGTGACCATATTCGAGGGAGGGAAACAAGAGAATCTACCCCTAACCCTTGCTCCTAGGGTCAAGTGCCATGAACACATCCTTAGACCATCACATGAGAGCATGGATGGTTTTTTGGGTCTTCATCATCATCAAGAACTAAAAACAAGTGTCTTAGGATCTTATTGAAGCTTCTCGAGATTGAGAGCCTTGAAAAAGTACTCGAACCAACACACATGAACTCTGTTGGGGGTCTTTGGCCTCCAAGTGGGGTACATTCACCATTAGCAAAAATCCCCCCCCTCTACAAAGTACCGAGTGTTTCCCTTTTATTCTTCTTAAATGTTGGGTTTTTAACTATTTTTGTGCAACTGAATCCCAAAAGTAGAAAAAAATGTTCAGTAGTTGAAAGAGACTTGGAGGTTATCTCTATTTGTTGGGACTGTACTGCCAACTATCTCAATTTTCCAAAACATTGGGCATCATTTGATGTTTTCCATACTTTACTCCATGGACCTTTACATGTCGATAGTTATAGCCTAACCAAAATATATAAACACATGTTTCCTCTTTATGCCTTTTACAATTATATCTTTACTTACAAATAAGGGAGTGAAAATTATTTCTTTGAATGCCCTCTTTTTAAAAGTATATCATCATATTCCCTTCAAGTATTAAAGTCTATATATTAAAATTATTCACTTTCCAAATCTATAATATTTCTCCCTTGTCAATAAATTGAATCTTTTGGCTACAAGCTCTCCAACATTCGGAGCTTTTGGAACTTGAAATTATTGTTGGCATTGTTATTACTCAGACAATGATTAATATTGTTTACTAAAACAATGTTTCAATTGCTGCTACAAATGGTGATGCTGAGATGAGTTTTGTTGTAATTGATTCTAAAGAAAATGAGTTTTGTTGTAATTTCCGAACTTGTTGTTGAAGTATATTTTGTTGAGGCAGTTGTTGTTGAATTGAAATGATGGCTTCGTAAAATGTTGAAACAAGGCAACCAATGCTATTTTCTTTGCACTAGAATACCAATGATATCAGTGCAACCAATTTTTTAAATGAGATTATTGTGACTTTTTGATATCAGTGCAAACATTTTTTTAAATGAGATTATCGTGACTTTTTCCCAAGATATACAAACCTTCTTTCCACTCCAAATATCAATTCTTTTCTCACTACACCCCTATCAAGTTTAAATGTAAGAGAGATATCTCCACCAATGATAACCCATCTGCAAGGAATACACTCTTGTGTTTTTGTAGCCACCTCCTTTGCATTTAATGAAATTTCCAACCTTCTTTAAGTCACTTCCAGTCAAATTTGTGTCAATCCATGTGATGACCACACTTAGTAAAAATAGATCATCTGACTTGTGTGCCATCTGATAGGCACATGCTCCACACTCTACTTTCTTAACTGTTGTCGACATTCCTTGACAAACTCCATTTTTTTTCAATCTCTCTTGGGATCCCCATATCTTTATAATGAAACAACATCACCTCAACAATAGACATTTTTTCATCTCCTTTTCTTGATTCCACTGGTTGTATACACCCATTAGAATGGTATAGATCAACATACCTTGGCTTAATATTCCTTGGGATTAAGGGATACTGAATACCCTTTTTCACATAGAAGTATGTTGTTTAATGATATCTTCTCGTTCACTATAGAAACTTATTGCAATCCCTTGTTGTTATTTCACAGTGGAAACATAAACTCAACTTGATCCACCAGTTACACAAACTGATCATTGTAGTGTGCATGCATGCACATTCCATTTTTAGCCGATACAGTGTGCATGCATCCACATGGGAAATTAATTGGTTGTTTCAACAATCTCCACCTTGACAACAATTTACCTAATATATCATGCTCGAATTTATTCATCACCTTTTATGCAAGCCAAGAGAAACCAAACACCATCATAGATTCTCTAACAACACTGGTTTCATGAACATGTCCGCAAAATTCACTTTTGTATGGACCTTTTCCAGAGCCACTCCCCCTTCATCAACATGTCTTAAAAAATGGTATTTAATAGAAATTTGCTTGGTCTTAGTGTGATAAGCTAGATTTCTATCCAAACGAATAGCACTTTGACTATCATAGAATACTTTCACCTTGTCCTACATCCTTCCAAACTCACCCAACAAACCTTTTAACCAAATTGCTTCCTTGCATGCATGTGAGGCAGCCATATATTCTAGCTCAATAGTGGATAAAGCAACTATGTTTAGAAGCTTTGACATAACCGCAAATTGAATCACTAGAACCATCATAGGTGATAGAATAATTACTTGTGCCCCTAAGGTACAAAAGCACCCATTTCACTGCTTCTCAATTCTCTTTACCTAGATTTTCCATGTATCTACTCACAACACCAACTACATGTGAAATATTTGTTCTAGTACTCACCATCACCATCACATAATGGGCTCATGGTGAATTTTCCTACAGGGAATGCCTCTACATAGATTCCTACACGACGATTTTGACTAGGACCAAATTATTTTTTAATTTTCCATCTCAATTCCTATAGGTTTCTCTTATTTTTTTCTTTTTAAATTTCATGTCGTTTGTCATGACTTCTAATCTGGCTCGGACTAAATTCGTTCCATATTTGAAAAGTTTTGTAACACAACTAAAAAAGGGCTTCGAGATGGATGATATTGTGGAGACCAACTATGAGATGGGGATATTGAGTTATGTTACTATCTGTAATTCTCATAACTTTCTATTTTTATGGTTTCGATTGGGCGGACAATTCTAACAGCCTCAGCCTTTTTCAGGGAACCTCTACAGTTGTGAGAGTTTTCCGAGTCATTATGGCAGCTGCAACACCTCTAAAAGTTTGTGGTGGTATATTTTGTGAATGAAGGGGCACCTCTAATTATGTAGTCTGCTCTCCTAAAATTCAAAGGCTTTCACGGTGCTACAAATAGCTTCCAGATCCTTGTGTGAATTTAACTAATTTCATATATATTGATCGGCCTGGTTGAAAAGGTTTGGAGATACTTCTAAAGTCCTTGGGTTCGGAAACTGGTTGCATAATTTTGAAGATGTCCCTGAAATTTAACAAATCTTATAATATAGATTGATCCTTGAAGAATTTCCCTGAAGAATTTAAGAAAACCCATGCGCTTTGATTTGTTTGATTGTAAAAGAAGTTTAAATTTTGTTATACATGTTAATGGTATTTTGATGTAAAATATTTAAATTTTTATTGTATAAAAAGTTTGAATTTAGATGTTTTATATATTTAAATATTTGTATTTAGAGGGATATATTTGTAGTTAAAATAGATCTAAGTTGATATGTGTTCACTTAGATCCATTTTAACTCCAAATCTATTTCTCAAAATTGTAAATATTTAAATATATAATTAACATAATATATATATATATATATAAAGTGTCAACTCCATGTTGTGAAATATTTTAACTATAATAATTTTTTTTTATTTTCAATGCTTTGTATACATAAAGTTGATATTGAACTATTTTAATTAATATAAACATTGAAATATTTTATTTATGGATTGCATATCTCTCTCCTATTAAAAAGTAGAAAGAATTTATGAGCAGAATAATAAATTTTTTACTTTCAATTACTTTATTTTTGTACATAAAATATTGATAATTTTTTTTACTTAACTTTGAAATATTTTATTTATGTTTGACATTAAAATATTTTTTTAATTACCACATATGATGTTGAACATGGAAAAATTATCCCTCATACAAATTACGCACCCTAGAAATTGTCTTTTTAAATTATAAGAAATTAAAATATTTTATTTATGATCCATATTTATATATTTTTAATTGTTATTCTAAAAAAATTGGTATTAATATATATATTTTAATTCTACTTAAAATTAAGCATTGAAGGAATAAAAACAAACACATATATATATATATATATCTTAAAGTTAAAATATTTTATTTATGGTATACATTGAATTTTTTTTATTATTAATAATATTTTTTGAAATGATACTTTTCAAAAAATCCATATTTAACAAAAATACTCACTTTAATATAAATATAAGAGTTTGAATTTTAGGTTCTTAATTTTTTGTTTGGCACTCCCTCTTTTGTGTGATTCTAGGGTTAAAGAAGCAAGATATCACCTTGGTGAGGATGTTCATGGAGAGACTTGTCTTGTGTGATGTTAGGGTCTGTGATATGCGTGTAAACCCTAGATAATAACATGATGTTGAAGATGATATGGGTTAGTATGGCTCTCATTGTAGTACTAGGGTTAGAATTTAGAATTCTATAATATCTCCAAATGAAAATGCTATTAGAATTTAGGAAATCTATATTTTCAATGCCTTGAGAAGGACACCCTCACTAGTGTTAAACTAATACACCAAAGATTGATAAGGAAAAGCTAGGGAAGTTAGGAAATGCAAAACAAGTAATAAAATCATGTTTGAAATATGGCATTTCATCTTTCCAAGAGTTTGGTTGATGGAGTTGAAAAACACCATTATTGTTATTGATGGGCCCTCATGTGCCTATGATTCTTTGTATAGCGTGGGCACACAAAAGGATGGTAGTGTTAGACTCATGCACTAAAACAATTTTACTCATATGTAAATGACATTAAACAATAACATAAAAATCAACGTACCTCAATATAAAACACAATGTTTAGAATGCCATTTTACCTTTCTGGCATGATTACCTAATGTTATTCAAGTAGACCATTTGGATTACCTAATGATTTTCTTAGGTTATAAATGAGCTAGGAAGTATCACACCTTTGATGAGCTCTTTTTAGACATTGTTTGTAGTTATATGTCTATCAATGTAGTTGGTATGTAATCCATGAATATATAATTGTCGGCCTTTCTCGATTTTTTGTCTAGTGTGATGTATTCACCCTAATAACCATAGAGCCAATCATAAATTCATTGAATTCATCAACAATATTAATGGTTTTCTTCCACTCAATTCATCGTGCCAACTAATAATCAGTGCCCCAATCATCATATGTTGGGACAACCATTGTGTATATGTGTCGTGCAAAAATGTAATGCAGAGTTAAATAAAAGTGTGTAGGAATTTGATTAGATAGATAAATTGCAAATGATCACAGGCTATTACCACAATATTTTGAAGTCTTTCCAACCGTAACATACGGGTGAAATCATGAAGGTGGGTTACACTTTTGCTTGTTTTATGAGAAAAAAAACTGTATTTTCACAAGTTATTCAACTTCCGACATATAAAAGTATTTTTTTTATTTAGAATTTCACTTTACAGTAAAAACAAAACTTGTGAAGAATTGTGTTAGCTTTCCAATGACAATATTTTTTTTATCACGATTTGATATGTCAATTTGACAATTGTTTAACAATATGTTTCTTAAACATGAAATGAATGATAATGAGTTACTTATTTCTACAACAATGTATATATTATTAAACTTATGTTTTGAAGAAACAAATTATACTGCAACAATCTACAAAGACTCTATTTTATTATGACTATTATTTTGAATTTAACGGATGAATATTATAATTTCTAGAATTTTTTGAAGTTGACCAAGCTGAAAACGTTGCAGAGTTTAAATACATGTTTTTCTACACCT
>ML797364.1:160860-174269 GCA_009831015.1 Picea engelmannii
TAAAACCCTCCTTTGGGTCAGTTAAAGTCTTCTTAAATTAAGGGGGGGTAAAGTAATGAGGGAGATAAATTAATTAAAACCCATGGTTTTTAAATGATAAGAAGAAATAAACTAATTAAAGTGTGGGAGTATAAAAGTTAGGATTTTAGAAATACAATGAAAGGTTTAATGAGTGCTTTTATCTTTTTGGGTTTTAAAAATAAAAAAAAAAATTTAAAACAAGAGAGAAATAAATAATAGAAATAGGAAACTTGTAATAAAGGAAACTTAATAATGGAAACTAGGGGACCTAGGGTAAAAAGCTAAAAGGAATCAACAATTAAGGAGTTACTAAAATTCAACAACTTCATTTTAGGAAAGTTATTAAAAGCATGAGAGGGGATCTAGGAACCCTAGGAGTAATTTAAGGATCAATTTTTGGGGGGATGAGGGAATTGAGTCTTTTAATTATTAAAAAGAAATGAATTTTTGGAGAACCGTGGGGATTAGTGACACTTGGACGACAGTGAATTTTTAGAGGTTTGTCATAAAAATTTAATTAATAATGATTTAGGAAAGTAGGTGGGTCTCAAATTTCTATAAAAGAAGGGGAAAAGAAGGAAGAAAGGGGGGAACGGTGAGCGTAACGTTATGTTGCCAGATTGTGGCTTGACGGATTGCTTGTGAGGAGTTGGGTTTATCTCAGCTATATTAGAGTGGTAGCTCAGCCTTGGAGGCGAGCTGAGAAGCTAGTCTTATCTCTGGATCTTGTGTGGCCCCTTTGTGGCTCGGGGGGCTAAGGGGGAAGCAGAGTACCCCTAGCGATTGGTTGGGAGGTACCGGTGAGCTTTCTACGGTCGACAGGCAGGAGCAGGCGCGGCATGGAGCCCAAGAGTCATTTGCTGCAAGCGATAAGGCTACGGTATGGTTCGTAATTTTGTAGATTAGAATACATTAAGGCTTACCCCGGTTGATAAAAGCACTCACCTCTGTTAAGAAAGTTATTACTGCTGCCAGTTATTACTAAAATTTCAAATGTGTTCTTGATGGGGAAATGGCGACCTATGTGTTAATAGACTAAAGCTTTTATTTCACTGGCAATCTGAAACCTAAACCACGTCGGATGATCTGTCTGCACTGTGTGATTTTATATGGCCATTCACGTTTTTAACCACTGGCGTTTGGATATTTATCCAGATATTAAGTTCTGTTCGCACTTGGTATTTTTTTATATGACCTTTCGCTTTTAGCCACTTGGGTTCGGATAAATTAAACCAGCTTGCAAGTTCTGTCCGCTTACTGTATTTTCAATGACCATTCACATTTACTGTATTCACTGTATTTACTGTATTACTGTATTTTCAATGACCAGTCAGATATCTTATTTCTGATTTTAAAGTTCAATCCGCCTTTTTGCATTTTTAAAGGACCCTACGCCTTTCAATCGTTGGTTTTCGGACACCTTGATCCAGATTTTAGGATCGGACTGCGTTGTATTTTGAATGACCACTTGCAGTTATTTTCTGGCGTCTTTTGTTTCCCACAGTGGCGTTTGTATTGGGCGATTGTACAATGGCGTTTTTCTTTTTACATACAGCGGCGTTTTTGTTTTGGGGACTGTGGGTGTTCTCTTGATATATGTGGGTGTTTAATGGCACTCATGGAAACTATGGGGCGTCTCTAGATCGGCGTTTTAATGCCTTACTGAGTTGCATTTTTCATTTTGTTTTTTGGCGTTTTTGCCACTGTACAGGGGCGTTTTCTATTGGGTCTACGTTCTTACTTTTCCTTAATGCCAGGCGTTATGGAAACATTACTAATCTACCATCCTTTAATGCAATGCATTATTTACAGTTGCGTTTTCCTTTGTGGTCTGCGCTTTCATTACATACAGTGGAAATTAATGATTTCGTGGGTGTTTTTGTATGCGTTTGCTTGTTTACCTGTGAATGCGAGCAAGATTATCTCTGGACGAAATTACCACAGCGTGGGCATAGATTTCGTGGGCGTTTTGTATGTGTTTGATTGTTTACCTGAGACTGCGAGTGAAATTAACCTTGCCAGCTTTAATGCCACCAAAATCTGTAACTTGATGTTGTTTCTGTATAGCGATTCTTAAATTATCGTTACCCTTCAATATTGTCTTTTATATATTGATATTTGGCATTTCAATATTGTCATTTAAAATTTGTTGTTTTATATACTGCCATGTTCTTAATTATAATGTTATCTCGTTAGTCTCCAGTCGATGGATCAGACATTTTAACTATCGCCGAACCTTGAAGCCATGGACAAACGTTTCCCTCCTGTGTACCATTTCCAGTTGACTGAGTTCCCCCTTCTGACTAACTCTTGGCAACCTTAAATAATTTTGTCAGTTTTAGGGTAACGGTTTCATTTAATTATAAAATATAGCTCTTAATATAATATCAATTATTTGTGTAAGAAGGCAATACCAACATTGGTTTGAAATTTATGAAGGACATTATTCTCTTGTATTCAATCTTACACAAGAAATCTCTTACATGTGTACGCAATTGAACAATATTTTATTGTCATGTTTTAAAAACTAAATAGTATCTACATTATATGAATATAATATATTTAAACCTTTCATAGCCAGATTTAAGTATAAGAAGTAAATGTTTTTCATAGATGTAAATAACGTTTAAAAATTGATGATTTAACCATTATTCTCCAGATAAAGACAAGCACTATTACCAAGGGTTTTATTTTTCAAAAACCTTTGAAGATAAAATGCAGTAGTCATAGAGAATGTGGAAGGTCAATGTATGCAGAGGTTATCTTTATTGCTTTTCGATTATGGATTAATAACATTAAGGGGATTATTAATATTAAACTGAGTAAGTTTTCGTGCAAATTTTTAAATGCATTGTCGTTAATGGAACAATGAGTATGTGATTAACGTTGCTGAGTATGGTTAAGGTAAATATTTAGATAATGCATGAAGTAAGGTGATGAAAAGTTATTGCAAGGTTATAGAGTAACTAAATGGCTATATATTGACAGATTCATTCCTTTATTATCCTTAATTATTGTCTTTTAATATGGATAGTTTGACATTCTGAATATTGCCTTTTAATTTGTCATTTAAATTTTATTTATTTAGATTGCCATTTTAATTTATGATGTATGTTGTTATTTTCAATTGGTATTACCTATAAATATGATGTCATTTTAGTGCATTATTATTGGACCTTAGTGAATGATTTTATCTTGTAAGGTCATTATGAATTTAGGGGTTGTAGCATATAAGAGGTATGATAATTGTAAAATCATGGTCCGGATTGTGACATAAATGATAGATGGTTAATGTTTCATGACAGAGTCATTGTAAATTTTTAATTATTGCTAATAACATATGTGGTGTAATAACCTGGATTTACATACCATAAATTACTCCGAGTTGGTATATTAGGGTGGTTGTTTGTTTAGATAATGTTGAACTGGGGTGTTCGTTGTCAGAGTCCTTGTCACGCGCCTTCCGTAAGTGGCATAATCGTGATTCTTATTTATGTCGTACTTGATTGCAATCAGTTAGCTGCGTAGTCTGCTTATGTCAGGCAGGGTATAGACCCCTCCTTGTAGCCTTAGTGTTTACGTCGGTGTGTGTGATTTTTGTGTAAGGAATCCAGTGCCATATCAAGAGTCTCAGGCCCTTTAAAGGCAGGGTTTCCACTCTTGTGACCCACCTGACAGAGATTACTAGTTTCTTCCTGAGTAGTCGGCCAGGAGCCTGTCTAATCTTCTTTCGAGAAGACATAAGACTAAAAGCCCTGCTTTTCTGTGCAGAAATAGTAAACTCTACTGATGGATTCTTCCTTCTGTGACCGCACTGTACTTAACACCTGGTGTCGTTTACTGCTTACAGCTGCTAGTTGTATGCCTTATGTCTAGGGGCATTTTTATTGCTTGTTGTCACTGTGATATGTCGAGATCGTCTTGTGGTGTTCGTCCTACCTGCGTCTTGTTCTAGGTCGGGTTACTAGTTTCTGCCTGAGCAGTCGGCCAGGAGCTTGTCTAATCTTCTTTCGAGAAGACATAAGACTAAACGCCCTGCTTTCCTGTGCAGAAATAGTAACCCTAACACCATGGATTCTTCCCTCTGTGTTCTTACTTTGCAACCCCAGTATGTCTTAATGTTTGTGTTGTGCGCCTTATGCCTAGGGTCGTATATTGTTGCAGATACTCATTGTGTGCCTTCAGTCCTCTTGTGCTGAACCTCGTGGTTGCGTCTTGTTGGTTGTCGATTGGCGACGTAGAGTCAAGTGTGTTTGTTACTTCCACACGCGCACACACCTTAAACAAAAAAAAAAAATTGCTCCTGTTCTCAGAGTTTTTGTCGTAACAAGAAGGGTGTTACATATGGTATCAGAGCCAGGTTCGACCCACGACTTGGGATTTTCTACGGCTTTCGTTGACATGATTATATTTGATTATTTTGTTGTCGATTGAGTTGATTGGTGTGTGCAGGTAAGAATGGTTAGGGGACGCCGCAGAGGTAGACAACGGGGTGCGAGGGGAGGATGCGTGACGCCTCCAGCAGCATCCACGCCTGAGGGGTCTAACCCCTAGGGAGGCGAGAAGGTTCTCGGACAGGAGCAGATCGCAGTTGCCGATATCGTGGGGATGATGAGATCTTTTCAGCACATGTCCGAGGCACTGATCAATCGATTGGACAGAGACGAGGCCAGGGCGCCAGCACCTGTTGAGGTTCCTCCGCGCGCACCGGTCGTTACTGGTAGCATTCATCGTGAACTCGAGAAGGTGAAATTTCCCGAGTTCCTTGGTGCCCCGGACGACGCAGTCGCTGAGGCATGGTTGGAGAATATGGCGATGTGCTTTGCACTTCGCGAATATACCTCCAACATGAAGGTCCGCATGGCAGTCTTTCAACTAAAGGGGAGCACTCTTCTATGGTGGAAGACGCTCCTACCACAACTGAACATGGTCGTAGAAGACGTGTCATGGGAACTGTTCGAGGAACGGTTCCAGGAGAGGTATCTTTCAGAGGAATTCATTGAGTGTCAGCTCAATGAGTTCAATGCATTACGACAGGGAGGTCGTACAGTGCCTGAGTACAAAGCACGTTTTATGGAGCTGCTCCGGTATGCTCCGCATCTGAACACTGAGAAGCTCAAGGTCAACAGGTTCGTGTTTGGCCTTAACGACAGCCTACGTGCAAAGGTTAGGATTCTGATGCCTCAAACCTTGCACGACGTTGTCCAAAAGGCCCTCATAGCAGAGGAGGAGCTTATCAGCGGGGGTCAGACCAGGACTCCAGCGAGACCTGCAGGGAAGGGTTCATCTGGTACGCTGCACCAGCAGACACCAGCGAGACATACACCGGGGTATCGTGGCTTCCAGAGGGGATTCTCTTTTGCTATACCATGACGACTGCCACCTCAGCAACGGACACAATATCGAGGACCACAGCACCAGCAACAGCGTCGCCCGCTGCAACAACAGTTTAGGCCTGTTCAACAGAACAGACCAGCATTCCAGGCCGGTGGGCAATCATCTTCTACTTTGGGTACCAGGACTACTGGGCCGAAGAAGGGGTGTTGGACGTGTGGGGAGCCACACTACCAGTGCGACTGTCTTGTGGAGAGGACCAGAGCGTCCGGATCAGCCGGACCCACTACCGTGGGAGATATGGGCAAGGCCCATCAGATTCATGCAGCGATGAATAACCGCCAGGCAGAGCACCAGTCGACTGTGCTCGAGACGACAGGTACTGTTGCTGACTAGACCCTTAGTATTTTGATAGACCCAGGAGCTACTGAGAATTTCATTTCTGGTGCAGCGCTAAAAAGAATTAAGGTCAAGGCAGTCGAACAGGATGTGTTTAGCTTCGTAGAGATGGCTTCGGGAGCTAAACAGAAGGTCGGAGGAAAGGTTACGAGCTATGCCCTTAACCTGGGAGAGTTTGTCACGAGAGTCAACTTGTACGTCACGATCTTAGGATCTTATGACGTCGTGATCGGCATGGATTGGTTGGAATCGCATGAGGCGATAATCAACTGTAAGATGAAGAGGTTGAGCTTAGTCGATGATGAAGGAAATAGACGGGTGATTGTAGGATGGAACCAAGGAGTATCCTTGAGGTTCGTCTCTTCCATACAGTTACGGAAGAGTATGCGCAAGGGGTGCAAGATTTATGCGATCCTTGCGCTAAACGAGAAGGGAGTAGCTGAAGGTCTAGAACACCTTCCGGTGGTGAAGGAGTTTGCGGATGTATTTCCAGAGGAGTTTCCTGGGATGCCGCCAGAAAGAGAATTGGAGTTTACCATAGACCTGAAACCGGGGACCGAACCGATAGCAAGAACTCCTTATCGGATGTTGACCCCGGAGTTGCAAGAGTTGAAAATGCAATTGAAGGAGTTGTTGGACCTGGGACTGATACGCCCTAGTGTGTCACCGTGGGGTGCACCGATTATTTTCATTCGGAAGAAGGACGGATCGTGGAGGCTTTGCATTGACTACCGTCAACTGAACAAGGCTATGATCAAGAATCAATATCCCTTGCCAAGAATTGACGATCTGTTTGATCAAATGAAGGGTGCGACGGTTTTCTCCAAGATCGATTTGCGATCAGGGTATCACCAGTTACGGATCAGGGAGGATGATGTCCCTAAGACCGCTTTTAAGACAAGATTTGGACATTACGAGTTTACTGTTTTACCGTTTGGATTGACAAACGCCCCAGGGGTATTCATGAGTTTGATGAACGGGGTGTTCCACGAGTACTTGGACAAGTTCATCCAAGTATTCATTAACGATATTCTGATCTACTCTCAGACGACGGAGGAGCATGACGAGCACTTGCGCTTGGTACTACAATGTTTACGAGAACACAAATTATATGGGAAGTTGTCCAAATGCTCTTTTTATCAATCGAGGATTCACTACTTAGGGCATGTTATCTCCGGCGAAGGCATCGCCGTGGATCCAGCCAAGGTTGATGCTATTATGGAATGGCCTGCGCCAATGAATGTCACTGAAGTGCGTAGTTTTATGGGTTTAGCAGGATACTATCGACGGTTTGTCGAAGGATTTTCTAAGATAGCAAATCTGATCACGGAATTGCAAAAGAAAAACAAGAAGTTTGTTTGGACAGAGAAATGTGCGGAAGCATTTGGGAGGCTTAAAGAGTTGTTGACAACAACGCCTATACTAAAGGTCCCTGACATGGACGCAGACTTCTTGGTATGCACCGACGCATCCAAGGAAGGGTTAGGCAGAGTCCTGATGCAAAACGGATGAGTGATTGCTAACATTTCGAGGAAACTAAGAAGGCATGAGGAAAACTACGCGACGCATGATTTGGAGTTATTAGCCATCGTATATGCCTTAAAGGTATGGAGACACTACCTTGTTGGACGAAAGTTTGAATTAAAGACTGATCATTGTGGACTACAACACATTTTCACGCAAAGAAACCTGAACGCACGACAACGACGTTGGTCGGAATTGCTTAGCGAGTACGACTTCGAGATTACTTACATAAAGGGAACAGTGAACCGAGTGGCAGACGCTTTGAGTCGGAGGCCACGCATCTTTTCGGTGTTACTTCTTTAGACGAATCTACGTGAGAAAATTCTCACTTTACAGCGTGACGATGACTGGTACAAAGAAGTCGAGGATTTTATCGGACACAACACAATGATGGTACCACGATATGAGGGATTCCCTTTTCATAGCGACGGTTTATTGAGGTTTAGAAGTCGGATTTACGTACCACCAAACAACGAGTTGAGGATGTTGATCCTGAGCGAGGCTCATAGAGCAGTTTACATGGCTCACCCAGGAGTTACGAAGATGAGGGCAGACCTTAAACCCTTGTTCTTCTGGAAAGGAATGAAGGCCGACATAGTCGACTTTGTGGCTAGATGTCTTGAGTGTCAGCAGGTAAAGGCTGAACATCGACACCCGACAGGATTACTTCAACCACATGCCATTCCGGAATCGAAATGGGAAGTCATTTCGATGGATTTTATTGTTGGATTTCCACTGACGGCAAGGAGACACGACTCGATTTTTGTAGTAGTAGACACTCTGACGAAGAGTGCTCACTTTATTCTGGTGCGTACGACGTATCAGGCACCTGACATAGCGAGAGTTTTCATCAGTGAGATTGTGAGGCTGCATGGCGTTCCTAAGAAGATTATATCCGATCGAGGATCGGTGTTTACCGGACGATTTTGGACGAATTTCCAAGAGGCCTTGGGAACCCAACTTAATTTTAGTACTGCGTATCACCCAGAGACTGACGGACAGACAGAACGTACAAACCAAACCTTGGAAGACATGTTGCGCATGTACGTAATGGACCAACAAAAGCATTGGGAGGAATTCTTGCCTCTAGTAGAGTTCGCTTATAACAACAACTACCAGAGCACCATTAAGATGGCACCTTTTGAGTTTCTTTATGGGCGACCATGTCGGATGCCCTTGAGTTGGGATCGGCTTGAGGATGGGGTCCTGGTGGGACCAGAAGCGATCCAAGAAATGGAAGAGCAGATGCAAACCATAAGACAAAGGATAAAAGAAGCGTAGGATCGACAGAAGAGTTATGTCGATGTGCACCAAGTCGACCGTAGTTACGAGGTCGGCAATGGAGTCTTCTTGCGGGTTAAACCACATAAGAGTTCGATCAAGTTTGGAAAGGGAGCTAAACTCTCTCCTAGGTTCGTGGGACCTTTCGAGATTGTGGAGAGAAAGGGGCCCGTGGCCTATCGACTAGCCTTGCCTGATTCTTTGAGGCATATGAACTATGTTTTTCATGTATTTGTTTTGAGACATTATATTAGTGATCTGACACACGTGATTGACATGAGTTCTTTGCAGGTATCGGATGAGGGAGCGCTCACGGCTGAGCCAGTTCGCATTTTAGATCATCGCGTTCGATAGTTACGACATCGAACGATAGATCAGGTCAAGGTCCAGTGGGACAGTTATAGTCTGCACTCAGCGACCTGGGAGGACGCATATGATATGCGCCAACAGTTTCCATTTTTGTTTGATAGATAGACTTATGATACTGTGGTATTTATGATATTGTGGTACATTTATTTTGGCATTTATACTTAGAAACTTCGGGACGAAGTTTAGACCAAGAGGGGGTGTATGTAACATCCCGCTCTAGCGCACTTACAAAACTTATTCTTTGAGGACACTTGCTCGCAAGTGATCTGGATTTTTATGATGATAAAACTTTTTCCTTCATTATGATGCGTTAAGTTAGATGACAGGATGTTTTTACTACTTTGATGTAGTTAGGTGTTGCTGACTCAATTTCATTGAGTGTGCAGGGTTTCAGACCTCGAGGATGTAGAGGCATCGGTGCAACTCCCTTAGACTCTGGATTGAGTCAGGGAGTGTGCTATTTGGGTTGATTTGTTTACGGTGATATTGCTTTGTTTTGATGATATGATATTGATTTTATGATATGTTGTTGACATTCTGACACGATGGTTGATGATGCAGGCTGACGATAACTTGCCGACCAGACTCACATATGGATTAAAGGGGCCAAACATGATTTCCAGAGAGGTTGAGGGAGAGGTGTGGACAACAACCCTGCCACAGCCTACTAGCACTCCCGTCGTGGCCCGAACTATAGGTTAACGATTACCTAGTTCGAGAGGATCCACGATGCCGTGAGGGAAGACTGCGACAGTCTCTCACGATGATTCTAAGGGGCACGCAATAAGGCGGGGGCCTTATTCCTTAGAGCCCTTAGTCTCCCACAAGTTCACCTGGCGGAGTGTTGACTCCAGGGGTTATAGATGTCTACCAATCCATCAAGTCAGAGAGTGGCACCCTTGGAGCACGTGGTGCATCTTGAAGGGCACGTCGCGCAAAGAAATACAAGTCGGCGAGTGACACCCTTGGAGCACGTGGTGCATCCTGAAGGGCACGTCGCACCACAGAGGCAAACGAGGCGAGTGGCACCCTTGGAGCACGTAGTGCGTCCTGAAGGGCACGTCGCATTGGTGATGATGATGAGACCACCTAGATGACCCTAAGACCTTAACGCCTGAAGAAATTCTCAAAACGACTCACCTAATTAAAATGTCGCCTAGTTCAAATCTAAACCTAATTTTAAAAACATCTCTAAGATAAAATTTTGGTCTAGCCTTAGGAATAGACCCTGCAAAAATAAATGCAAAGGCGTAAACTAAAACCCTCCTTTGGGTCAGTTAAAGTCTTCTTAAATTAAGGGGGGGTAAAGTAATGAGGGAGATAAATTAATTAAAACCCATGGTTTTTAAATGATAAGAAGAAATAAACTAATTAAAGTGTGGGAGTATAAAAGTTAGGACTTTAGAAATACAATGAAAGGTTTAATGAGTGCTTTTATCTTTTTGGGTTTTATAAAATAAATAATAATAATAATAATAATAAAAATTAAAACAAGAGAGAAATAAATAATAGAAATAGGAAACTTGTAATAAAGGAAACTTAATAATGGAAATTAGGGGACCTAGGGTAAAAAGCTAAAAGGAATCAACAATTAAGGAGTTACTAAGATTCAACAACTTCATTTTAGGAAAGTTATTAAAAGCATGAAAGGGGATCTAGGAACCCTAGGAGTAATTTAAGGAGCGATTTTTGGGGGGATGAGGGAATTGAGTCTTTTAATTATTAAAAATAAATGAATTTTTGGAGAACCATGGGGATTAGTGACACTTGGACGATAGTGAATTTTTAGAGGTTTGTCATAAAAATTTAATTAATAATGATTTAGGAAAGTAGGTGGGTCTCAAATTTCTATAAAAGAAGGGGAAAAGAAGGAAGAAAGGGGGGAACGGTGAGCGTAACGTTACGCTGCCGGATTGTGGCTTGACGGATTGCTTGTGAGGAGTTGGGTTTATCTCAGCTGTATTAGAGTGGTAGCTCAGCCTTGGTGGCGAGCTGAGAAGCTAGTCTTATCTCTGGATCTTGTGTGGCCCCTTTGCGGCTCGGGGGGTTAAGGGGGAAGCAGAGTACCCCTAGCGATTGGCTGGGAGGTACCGGTGAGCTTTCTACGGTCGGTCGACAGGAGCAGGCGCGGCACGGAGCCCAGGAATCATTTGCTGCAAGCGATAAGGCTACGGTATGGTTTGTAATTTTGTAGATTAGAATACATTAAGGCTTACCCCGGTTGATAAAAACACTCACCTCTGTTAAGAAAGTTATTACTGCTACCAGTTATTACTAAAATTTCGAATGTGTTCTTAATGGGGAAATGGCGACCTATATGTTAATAGACTAAACCTTTTATTTCACTGGCAATCTGAAACCTAAACCAAGTTGGATGATCTGTCTGCACTGTGTGATTTTATATGGCCATTCGCGTTTTTAACCACTGGCATTCAGATATTTATCCAGATCTTAAGTTCTGTTCTTACTTGGTATTTTTTTATATGACCTTTCGCTTTTAGCCACTGGGGTTCGGATAAATTAAACCATCTTGCAAGTTCTGTCCGCTTACTGTATTTTCAATGACCATTCACATTTACTGTATTCACTGTATTTACTGTATTACTGTATTTTCAATGACCAGTCGGATATCTTATTTCCGATTTTAAAGTTCTATCCACCTTTTTTCATTTTTAAAGGACCCTACGCCTTTCAATCGCTGGTTTTCGGACACCTTGATCCAGATTTTAGGATCGGACTGCGTTGTATTTTGAATGACCACTTGCAGTTATTTTCTAGCATCTTTTGTTTCCCACAGTGGCATTTGTATTGGGCGATTGTACAGTGGCGTTTTTCTTTTTACATACAGTGGCGTTTTTGTTTTGGGGACTGTGGGCATTCTCTTGATATATGTGGGCGTTTAATGACACTCATGGAAACTATGGGGCGTCTCTAGATTGGCATTTTAATGCCTTACTGAGCTTCGTATTTCATTTTGTTTTTGGGCATTTTTGCCACTGTACAGGGGCATTTTCTATTGGGTCTGCGTTCTTACTTTTCCTTAATTCCAGGCGTTATGGAAACATTACTAATCTACCATCCTTTAATGCAATGCATTACTTACAGTTGGGTTTTCCTTTATGGTCTGCGCTTTCATTACATACAGTGGGAATTAATGATTTCGTGGGCATTTTTGTATGCGTTTGCTTGTTTACCTGTGAATGCGAGCGAGATTATCTCTGGACGAAATTACCACAGCGTGGGCATAGATTTCGTGGGCGTTTTGTATGCGTTTGATTGTTTACCTGAGACTGCGAGTGAAATTAACCTTGCCAACTTTAATGCCACCAAAATCTGTAACTTGATGTTGTTTCTGTATAGCAATTCTTAAATTATCGTTACCCTTCAATATTGTCTTTTATATATTGATATTTGGCATTTCAATATTGTCATTTAAATTTTGTTGTTTTATATTCTGCCATGTTCTTAATTATAATGTTATCTCGTTAGTCTCCAGTCGATGGATCAGACATTTTAACTATCACCGAACCTTGAAGCCATTGACAAACGTTTCCCTCTTGTGTACCATTTCCAGTTGACTGAGTTCCCCCTTCTGACTAACTCTTGGCAGCCTTAAAAAATTCTGTCAGTTTTAGGGTAATGGTTTCATTTAATTATAAAATATAGCTCTTAATATAATATCAATTATTTGTGTAAGAAGGCAATACCAACATTGGTTTGAAATTTATGAAGGACATTATTCTCTTGTATTCAATCTTACACAAGAAATCTCTTACATGTGTACGCAATTGAACAATATTTTATTGTCATGTTTTAAAAACTAAATAGTATCTACATTATATGAATATAATATATTTAAACCTTTCATAGCCAGATTTAAGTATAAGAAGTAAATGTTTTTCATAGATGTAAATAACGTTTAAAAATTGATGATTTAACCATTATTCTCCAGATAAAGACAAGCACTATTACCAAGGGTTTTATTTTTCAAAAACCTTTGAAGATAAAATGCAGTAGTCATAGAGAATGTGGAAGGTCAAGGTATGCGGAGGTTATCTTTATTGCTTTTCGATTATGGATTAATAACATTAAGGGGATTATTAATATTAAAGTGAGTAAGTTTTTGTGCAAATTTTTAAATGCATTGTCGTTAATGGAACAATGAGTATGTGATTAACGTTGCTGAGTATGGTTAAGGTAAATATTTAGATAATGCATGAAGCAAGGTGATGAAAAGTTATTACAAGGTTATAGAGTAACTAAATGGCTATATATTGACAAATTCATTACTTTATTATCCTTAATTATTGTCTTTTAATATGGATAGTTTGACATTCCGAATATTGCCTTTTAATTTGTCATTTAAATTTTATTTATTTAGATTGCCATTTTAATTTATGATGTATGTTGTTATTTTCAATTGGTATTACCTATAAATATGATGTCATTTTAGTGCATTATTATTGGACCTTAGTGAATGA
>ML797365.1:26374-46935 GCA_009831015.1 Picea engelmannii
ATATATATATATATATATATATATATATATATATATATATATATATATATATATATATATATATATATATATATATATTGACAAGGAAAAATGGTGATTCTATCTTCCTTTGTATTGACTATATCCCACTTAATGGAATCATTCCCCAAAATAAATTTCCCTTGGCTCACATTAATGGTTTCATGGATTAGCTACATGGTGCCAAGTTTTTTCTAATATTAAAATCCATTATCTCGTATTGAAGAACTTACTAATGCAATGCAATAAAGTGGAATAATGTTACACTTGCCAATGTAATAAAGTGGAAACATTTCCATGTTTCAATCTTCTCCATCCTAATTCCATACCCAAATATTAGAGGTGTGAAGAAATATTTATGGACTATATCACAAGTTTTTCAAGTTTGTCAATATGGACTATATCACAAGTTAGTCAAAATTTTCAAGTTTGTAAGCATCCTATATTTATGGTAGTTGTCTATTTAACCAAGGATGTTGATTTCATCCCTTTGACTACCCAGTTTACAACTTCTATGGTCTTGTATAAGCTTCATGGACTCCCTCATCATTAGTGACCAAGATGTCAAGTTTGTCAAATTATCGCTTGATTTTAGGCTGATGTTACTCAAAGGAGTGGTCATGAAACTAATGGCATATTCTGTACCAGCCATGAAGCCTATAATTCAACGGTTGATGGCATTGCCTTGTATTTAACATATGATTAGGGTGAGGGGTTATTCAAGTCATTTTAGATTCTGGGATATATGGTCAAAGCTCAAACATTGTTGTAGAGTTGAAGATTAATGATACCATTTTTGGATCAAGCGAGGGTGCATCTTTTCCTTCTAATCAGGAATTGGATGAAGAATTTTGTTTACAACATAAAGGTGGAGGATCTGCCAAATTATTTCTCAAATCCTCAACAACATTAGCTGCCAAGGTAAATGAAAATACAAGCAGACTATCTGAAGCAGATGTCATGGAAAGTTCAACCTCAGCCTCTCCAAGGTTAGGTGAAGAATCCTCATTGTACTCTTCAATCCATGGTTACAAATATTGTCATTGTAAGGAGCCATTTATTAGTGGCTGTAATGGACCCACCGTTACGACGACAAAAACGACATACAACAGGTAATTGTTTTTTCTTTTAATGTTGTGTTAGGAAACATACATCACAATTTAATAACAACATCAATGATGAAGGTTAAATATAAATGAAACAACATTAACACATTAAAACCTATCACGAAGAAAGCCGACACATCATCGTTGTGAATGACTAACACAGATCGACACAGTAACACAACAAAACGTGGCCCCTAATCAGAGTGTTTATACAATTAATCCTGACACATATACAACACGACTCAATCGCTCAACTATGCTCATAGGGATAATCATCAGGTAACATAACGAATCATAAGGATTGAAAAACATCCATTCCATCAATCCATCATTCCTAATATCATTGCACAAGGGTAACCACCATTGTATCAATCATACATCAACATAGTTTTACCAGCACAAGAGCAAGCTAGTTACTTATTCAATAAGTATCAACATCCTTCTATGACACAATCAACCAATTACTTAATCAGGAACACACCAACCATTAAATGACACAAGAACCAACAACATTAACATAAGTATATGTCAACATTACAATCAAGGTGCAAGGAATCTAACCACATTAGAATTCAAGGCACAAAAGAAACATTGGGTCTATTCCAAGGCTCAAAGTCAACAAATTTGAACCCAATCATACTATCTCCTAAATAACATTATTAAATGGTGCACAACAATGCTATTACAACATGCATCACATTATTCGAGGTGCACGAGTAATTAACAATAATTTCAAGGGAACGATAGAAATAAAATACTTATTCAATAATATATCAACATATTTTTAAAGGTGCAACCCAAGAAAACGCATCGCAAAGGTCATTACGCAATATAATATTTCGATCCACAAGTAAGCGTTCTATGAGTTGAATGGGTAAGGTCTGACAACTACTCCTTACGATGTGTTTAGACCACTCACATAAAAAGTTAAGATCAAAAGGAAATCAACAATGAAACTATGACAAGACTGTCTAACCAATTTACCACCTCCTCAAGTACTTCACAAAATTACTACTCACCATTTAACAAGTCCCCCTCCCTTAAAATTAAGAAACAACAATACTTAACAACTATCCATGGGTTCCTTCCTTAAGGTAATTAGCATTTATTAATCTCTATCCATGCAATCCCTACAAGAATTACTTGATACCCTTATTAACTCCATAGTCAATCGACTTGTGAGAAAAGTGGGATATCACAATTCCCTACTAACCTTAACACTAACACCAATACTTTTTCACGACCAGCTATGCTATGGATTCGTGGATCAGAGTAAAGAGTAGAATCTCCAAGGTGGGGAGGTCTAACAACACTACACCTAAGTTCTAAGGATTCTCGAAAAGGAGAGATTATGGGATCAGTTCGAGATCAAGTCAATTATTCCAACAAGGACATAGGGTTGAAAAAACACTTGAAATGGCATCGCCGAAAACATTTACCTCACTCATTTCATAACTTTACTCAGTTCTATTGACAATTGAGAACTTTAACATTCTCAGCCACCCTTCCAAGAACAAGGGTTAATAATCCGTCGAGGTCGCTGACAGGGCACATCATCCTCTCTCTAATCACCTGGGGTTCTTATTGGGTTACGGGACCAAACTCATGGTTCTCTGCCCAAATCATAGAGGATACATGCGAGGAATTCGTGGATATTATCCAGCAAAAAACACACGGTTACTTGCTTCCCAAACACAGAGGACACATGAGAGGAATTCATGGATATGACGCAATGAATGCTGAGAAAGAAGAAGGAGCGCGTAGCCCTTTTATCCTCAGAAAACATAGGGAAAAATACCCAGTCGTGGGGCATAGAGGAGACACGGGGTTAATCACCCAAAATCTCTCTGAGGGATAGGGGATCGCTGGGATTTCTTACCAAGAAAAAAAAATCATTGAGAAGAGCTTGAGAGCTACACACTAAGAACTGTTAGCACCAACAACATGAGTGAGAGACACAATAATTCCTCTATTCAGATCTCATCTACGCAACTATCTCACCTGGAGATTATAACTCGGTCAAGAGATCGTAGCCAATCAACATGTTATCTCAAGCGGGAGAATCACTGCTTGGAACAAGGGAAATTTCACACTCAAATTATAGAAACAAGATAGGTGCATCACTGATAGAAATGGGAGGTGATGAGAGGTTATAAAATTTAACCCAAACAGATGTGAGGTCAACCAAAATGGGAAATGAGCCTAGGAATAAGCTGTGAGTGCAAAAGGATCAAGGCGATGTTGGTAGTTTTTTTTTTAAATGTTTGCAAGCCAACAACATAGCTAACATTCAACCCAATGGGTGATAGCAATAACAACAGTAATTCGAGCAACAAGCCAGAGAATTGGAAGTAACAATGCTGGGCAAAATTGCTCAATGCCGGGGTAATGTTTTTCCACATACAAAAATTTCACAGGGAGAAGGGACAAACGGGAAGTCAAGATCTCACACCCAAGCACAGAGAACCCAAGAAGAGACAATGTTGAGGGAAGGGAAGGAAACACAATCGCGAAGGTTAAGAGGGATTAGCGATGGGTGAATCATGTGTTGGGAAGAATTTCCCATGCAATGCCTAGAGGTGGAACCAAGGAAGAGAACGCCCGGGAAGGCCCATGTGGGAGACTTTGTTACACAAGAATTTACGCAGAGGTTTAAATAAAATCGTTGAGAAAGGTTTAAAAAAAAAGGGTTCAAGCACTATCTACCAGTTGATCAATCCATGAGATGATAATGACTACAAGACCTCCTTCGCCTTATCGTGGCTACTAAAATTTTTAAAAAAATGATCAAGGAGACACAAACGATAATAATATGAATTTCAATCTTCCGGTGGTTGTCATTACAATTCGCTATTCATGAAAATCAACAATAACATTACAACCTTTCAACATAATCAGTGTCCATTTCTATCGATCCTTAGACTAATTCCAAAAACGTATACACAATAAAACTAGATATAATGAAAAATCAAATGAAAATACTTGACCGAAGGCGAGAAGTAGATGAAACTCTCCCATGCTTGCGCTCTTTCGAGCTTCCCACTTTCTAACCATGAAGACCTCACCGATACCTCCCAGCCAACGCTAGGGGTACTTTTCTCCCCCCTTATCCTCGCGAGTCGCAAATGGGCCACACACACAAACCAGAGAAAAATATAGCCCTTAGCCCGCCTCGCAAGGTCGAGCTACCACTCTCTATTTGAACTGTGCATCCCAACTCCCACAAGAAAAATCAATCAAGAGAAATTCCGACAGCGTAACCTTACGCATACTAGTTGTGATCCATTCCCATCCTCCACCATTTCTTTTATAGAGTTTTCTTAGTGACTTGTTGTCAAACACACTTTAAATTCCTTTTTATTAATTTATTATTAGGAAAATTCTTCCCCGTACACTTAAAGCTTAGTTGAGTTCGAAATTAGAAAGTTCTCTAGAATATATTCCCTTCTATGTTCTACATTCCTTTTGTATTTAAGTTTCCCCTTTTTGGTCTAAGTTCTAAATTAGCAGGTTTTGTACTTAGCCAACAATTAATCTTTTAAATAATTTAATCCTCCATTAATTTTTTTTTTTAATTTAATTTTCACTCCCATTTTCTTCATCCCCCCTTTATTACTTTCTTAATTAATTTTCAGATCTCATGTCCTACTTAGACCTAGGCTTTAAATTCAACTAGGCTCAACAAAATTGTTTTTAAGGGAAATTTTATAATTTTTAAACTTTATTCACGCAAACATTATCTTAAGGCTGACCAAGTCAAAATGAGATATTGTTTTCTAGGTACCTAGGTTCATTGACTCACCAGTGTTAAAACCCCGACGTGCCCTTCAAGACACACTACTTGCTCCAAGGGTGCCACTCTCCTGCATTCATGTTTTATTTATGCGACATGCCCTTCAAGACGCACTATGTGATCCAAGGGTGCCAATCGCATTTTGATTGATTTTGGTCAACGTCTGCCCTTGGTGTCAATAATCCGTCAGGCGACCTTGTGGGAGACTAAGGGCCTCTAATGAATAAGGGCCTTGCCTTATTGTGCACCCCTTAGAATCTTCGTGAGTGACTATCTCAGTCTTTCCTCACGACATCATGGATCTCTCGAACTAGGTAATCGTTAACCTACAGTTCGAGCCACGGTGGGAGTACTAGTAGGCCGCGACAGGGCTGTTGCCACACCTATCCTTCAATATATCTGGTTGTCATGCATGACCCCTTTACTCCAAATGTGAGTCTTTTTAGCAAGCTATCATCATCTTGCATCCATCAACGAACATGTCAACGATCTATAAACAACATCATAATATACCAGTCATATGTCTCATATGCAATAACATAAATACGCAAACTATAAACCATACACTCCCTAACTTGATTAAGAGTCCAAGGAGGTCCATCGATGCCATTGGCATCCTCAATCTATCCAGAGTCTTCCACACTCGGGAAAAACCAGTCAATAACACTCGTCGATACAAATAAAATTAAATGTATATCAAAATATCCACAACATCATCATAATCCATAAGTGAAATAGTCAATCATATAATGAACCAGATCACTTGCATGCAAGTATCCTCAAAGAATAATTCCAATCAGGTGTGCACAAGAGAGGGATGTTACATACACCCCCTCTTGTTTTAAACTTCATCCCGAAGTTTCACAATATAAGTGCAAAAATAAATTATCTCACAATATCTAAGTGTCTAGCTGTAAAAAAAAAATGGAAATTACTGACACATATCATATGTGTCCTCCTAGGTATCTAAGTGTGGAATATAAATGTCCTACTGAACATTGATCTGATCAATAGTTCGATGTCATAGCTGTCAAATGCGACGGTCCAGAAAGAGGATTGGCTCCGCTATGAGCGCACCCTCGCCCAAAATCCTCCAAGAACTCAGTCAATATCATGCGTAGTATCACTGACCTAAAGTCACACACAGATACAAGATGAACATCACACAACGCCTCAAAGAATGAGGCACGACTAACCATTAGGCCCTTTATAATTATGGTCAACGCGATGTGCATCGACAAACCCTTCTGTCGAACCTGTGCTTCTTCCATCCCCTTTTGTATTGTTTGTATTTGTTCCTTCAATTTTTCGATCACTTATGGTCCTACCAAGACCCCATCCTCAAGTTGATCCCAACTCAAAGGCGTTCAACATGGTCTCCCAAAAATAAACTCAAATGGCGCCATCTAAATGGTGCTTTGATAACTATTGTTGTAAGACAACTCTACCAGTGGCAATAACTATTCCCAACGTTTCTGTTGGTCCAAACCACACATACACAACACAACCTTCCAAATTTTGGTTGGTTCATTCTGTCTTCCCGTATGGCTCTGAGAGATACGTGGTACTAAAGTTAAGTGGGGTTCCTAAGGACTCTTGGAAACTAGTCCAAAATCATCCTGTAAACACCGATCCTCGATCATATATGATCCTTTTGGTACGTATGGAAGTCTAAATATCTCGTTGATATAAATTCTAGCTATACCTAGTGCCTAATGCATCCTACGCACAAGGTCAAAATGTGAACTCTTCGTTAGAGTGTCAACTATCACGAAAATCAAGTCGTGCCTCCTTTCCATCAACGTCAATTTCCCCAATGAATTCCATCGAAATGACCTCTCATTTCGATTTCGGAATAGCAGGTGGTCGTAGAAATCCTGCCAGATGTCTATGTTCAACCTTCACCTGGCGAACTTATAGATATCTCACCACGCATTTGATGATGTCCGCCTGTATCCCTTTCAGAAGAATAAGGGCTTAAGGTCCGCCCTCACCTTCATGACTCCTAAATGAGCCATGTACACTGCTCTATGAGCTTCGCATAAGATCAAAACTTCTCAATTTTTCTTTGGGATGTAAGTAAATCTAGTTATTATATCTCAATGATCCATTGTTTTCCACAATATATCCCTCAATTTTGATACCAACATGGTGTCTTGTCCAATAAAATTCCTTAACCTCTTTATACCAGTCATCGTTGCATCGTAGTTAGAATCATTTCACGAAGATTCATCTGAAGAGGCATCACCAACAATAAGTGTGGTCTCTTACTCAACGTATCTTCCTTTATTCCCTATTCCTTTTATGTAGGTAGTCTAAAAATCATACTCGCATAGCAGTTCTGACCAACACCTTTGTCACACGTTCAAGTCACTTTGCGTAATAAGGTGTCGTGAACCACAATGGCCCATTTTTTTTTTGTTCGAAATTCTGTCCAATCAGGTAGTGTCTCCACATCCCCAGGACATACATAATGGATAATAACTCTAATTCATGTGTCGCGTAGTTCTCCTCATGCTTTCTTAACATTCTCGAGATGTAAGTGATCACTAGACCATCTTGCATCAAGACTCCACCTAAGCCTTCTTGAGATGCGTCTGTGCACACCAAAAATTCATCGTCTATGTCAGGGACTTTTAATATCGACACTGTCATCAACAAATCCTTGAGTCATTGAAATGATTCCACGCATTTTTTGGTCCATACAAACTTCTTGTTCTTCTTCTGCAATTTGGTAATTGGATTTTCTATCTTCGAAAAACCCTTGACGAACCGTCAATAATATCTTGCTAAAACCATGAAGCCACGTACTTCTAGGAAATTCATCGGCACAAGCCAGTCCATAATAGCCTCTGCCTTCGCTGGATCCACAACGATACCTTCGTCGGAGATAACCTTCCCTGAGAAATGAATCCTCGATAGCATTGCGACCACTTCCCGTAATTTTGTTCTCTCGCAACACTGTAGTACCAAGCGTGAAAGTTCGTCATGATATTTTGTCATCCGAGAATGTATCAAAATTTCATCAATGAATACTTGAAAAAACTTGTCCAAGTATTCGCGAAACACCCCTTTCATCAAGTTCATGAATACCCCTGAGGTGGTTTCCCATACCCATGGCCTACGGTAACTCGTAGTGTCTGAACCACGTCTTGAAAATCCGTCCTTGAAATATCTTCTTCCTTAATTCACAATTGGTGATAACCAGATCTACAGTCAATCTTTGAATACACCATCACGCCATTTCCTTTGATCAAGAAAATTGTCCATACTAGGCAACGGATACAGGTTCTTGATCATTGTCTCGTTAAAAAATGGTAGTCAATACAAAGTCTCCATGACCCATCCTTATTCCATATGAGAATAACAGGTGCACCCCAAGGTGACACACCTGGACGTATATGTCCTAGGTCCAACAAATCCTTCCTTTGCATTTTCAACTCCTATAACTCATGGGTCGACATATAATAAGGCGCTCTTGCTATCGGTTCAGTTTTAGGTTTCAAGTCGACAATCTGTGTAACTTTATTGAAACACGTCAGCAATACTCGTGACATGGGAAGGTCCCTCAAATACTTCTGTCATGAACTTGTTGTTCAACGCCAAGATTTCATATATCTTGCATCTCTGTGCATGCTCTTCTATACTTGTAGGGAAGAACTAACCCTCAGGGATACTCCCTGGTTCCTTCCTACAAACACTTGTCTCTATCCCTCATCATCGACCAAAATCAACCATTTCATATTACAGTTGAGTATCGCCTCATGCGATTCCAATAGTCCAATCTAATCATGTCATCAAGATCTACACTATTCCCCAAGTTAAAGAGACTGTTCAAACCCCATTCCTTCAACCATCTGGTTGGCACCCGAAGCTATATCTACAAATCTAAACTCATCCTGTTGAATGCCTTTACCCGAATCCCTTCATCACGACACTAGGAATAGAGCTCTCTGTAGCACCGTGATCTAACAAATACTAAGTTTGGTTGGTGATAGTACCCGACGCCTTGAGAAAAATGGTCTGGTGCTCGGCCCGACGGTTATTCACCGCAAACAAGAATCCTGTGGGCCTCGCCCATATCTACAATGGTAGTGGGTCCTGATGAACCGATCGCTTTGGTCTTTTCAACTAGACAATGTTTCTAGTAAGGTAGCTCTTCACATATCCAACACTCGTCTCTGGTCCAATATGCCTGGCCCTGAAGTAGAAGCTGCTAGCCTACCATCCAAAGATCCTAGTCTGTTATGCTGACAAGCCTAACTGTGACTGTTGGCGACAGTCCCTCATCGGGGGTGTTCTTCTAAGGAACCCGTAGTCATGGTGTCGAGAACAAGGGTTCTATAGACATATCTTGCTACCAATATGTCTTGTCTGGTTGGCCTCTGATGCTGTTGCGCACCATATGTCGTCAGTTCAGGTGGTCTTGTAGGAGTCCTACCCTGACTCCCACGGTCATTTCCTTCTTATCTAAGAGGCTTATTGGATTGCATCGTGCAATGTCCGAGGAATTCATATCCTCACCTTCACACGAAAGCTAGAGTTAACTCTGATCATGAACTTGCTGATCTCCAGCTACTTCGTGTTAAGATGCGGGGCATACCAATGTAGCTTCCAAAATATGGTCTCACAATCTAGCAATGTACAACCACCCTGTCACAAGGCACTAACTTCATTGAGTTGGCGCTCAATGAATTCCTCTGTCAAAACTTCTAACGGAATCGTTCCTTGAACCCTTCCCATAACACGGCTTTGACAACCATGTTTAGCTGAGGTAGGAGCGTCTTCCACCATAGAAGAGAGCTCCCCTTTTGTTGAAGATCACCATGTGGAACTTCGTGTTGGGGTTGTAACTGTGAAGCGTGAAGCACATCGCCTTGTTCTCCAGCCATGCCTCGATGGCTGCACTGTCCTTGGCACCCAAGAACTTGGGAAACTTGACCTTCTAGACGAAATGGGGCGTGCTGTGGACCCTTAGGGGTTCAAGCACCCTAGCCTCGTCTCTATCATATGATTAATCATGGCCTTTGACATTTCCCTAGAAGGACCCTATCAGACCCAACGCATCCCGTGCAATAATTTTCTCATGCTTAAGACTTGTTCATCTCCCTGGGGGTTGGATCCCTCTGACATGGGTGCTACTGGAGGCGTCATGCCTCCTCCCCTGGCATCACGTCGTGAATATCTACGACATCCTCTAACCATGATTACCCAAGGACATGTAAATAATTCAATTAGCGTTGAGTATTAATCAATGGATTAATTCAGTGGAAGGCATGGATATCCATAGTCGCAGGGTTGAAACCGCTCTGATACCATATGTAACGGCCCCGCCATTACAATGACAAAAGAGACATACAATAGGCTATTTTTTTTTTCTTTTAATGTTGCGTTAGGAAAAATACATCACAATTTAATAACGACATCAATGACAAAGGTGAAATATAAATGAAACAACATTAACGCATTAACAACAATCACGAAGCAGGCCGACACATCATCGTTGTGAATGATGAATACAAATTGATGCAATAACACAATAAAAAGCAGCCCCTAATCATAGCATTTATACAATTAATCCTGACGCATATACAATGCGACTCAATCACTCAACTATGCTCATAGTGACAATCATTGGGTAACATAACGAATCATAACGAATCTATTCCATCAGTCCATCATTACTAATATCATTACGCAAGGGTAACCACCATCGTATCAATCATACATCAACATAGTTTTACCAGCGCAAGAGAAAGATAGTTACTTAGTCAACAAGTATCAACATCCTTCCGTGACACAATCAACCAATTACTTAATCAGGAACACACCAACCATTAAATGACGTAAGAGCCAACAAAATTAACATAAGTATACGTCAACATTACAATCAAGGCGCAAGGAATATAACCACATTAGAATTCAAGGCGCAAAAGAAACATTGGGTCTATTCCAAGGCTCAAAGTAAACAAATTCAAACCCAATCATACTATCTCCTAAATAACATTATTAAATGGTGCACAACAATGCTATTACAACATGCATCACATTATTCGAGGCGCACGAGTAATTAACAATAATTTCAAGGGAACAATAGAAATAAAATACTTATTCAATCCTATATCAACATAGTTTTAAAGGCACAACCCAAGAAAAAACATCACAAAGGTCATTACACAATATAATCTTTTGATCCACAAGCAAGCGTTCTATGAGTTGAATGGGTAAGGTCTGACAACTACTCCTTACGATGTGTCTAGACCACTCACATAACAAGTTAAGATCAAAAGGAAATCAACAAAGAAACTACGACAAGACTGTCTAACCAACTTACCACCTCCTCAAGTACTCCACAAAATTAGTACTCACCATTTAACAAGTCCCCCTCCCTTAAAATTAAGAAACAAAAATACTTACCAACTATCCATGGGTTCCTTCCTTAAGGTAAGAAGCATTTATTAGTCTCTATGTATGCAAGCCCTACAAGAATTAATTGATACCCTTATTAACTCCATAGTCAATCGACTTGTGAGAAAAGTGGGATATCACAATTCCCTACTAACCTTAACACTAACAACAATACTTGTTCATGACCAACTATGCTATGGATTCATGGATCGGAGTAAAGAGTAGAATCTCCAAGGTGGGGAGGTTTAACAACACTACATTTAAGTTCTAAGGATTCTAAAAAAGGAGAGATTCTGGGAATTAACTCAAGATAAAATCAAGTCTTCCAACAAGGACATAGGGTTGAACAAATGCATGAAATGGCATCGCCAAAAACATTTACCTCACTCATTTCACAACTTTACTCAGTTCTATTGACAATTAAGAACTTTAACCTTCTCGACCACCCTTCCAAGAACAAGGGTTAATGATCCGTTGAGGTCGCTGACAGGGCACATCATCCTCTTTCTAATCACTCGGGGTTCTTATTAGGTACTAGGACCACCATCTGTGTTGAACAAGTAGGTAAAGAAGGTGGAAGAACTGTGCACAGTTCAACTGGCGCGTTTATTGACGAAAGGGAGTAATTGAGTGTTGCACGTGTTCTAAGAAGGAAGTTCAAGTAGGGTAAAACATAAGAGATACAAGGTAACTACACAGAGAGTAAAGGAAAGGATTTCATGGAGATTATAATGCCAAACGCACGGTTCTCTGCCCCCAAATCGCAGAAGATATAGGCGAGGAATTCATGGATATTATCCATCCAAAAACACACGGTTCCTTGCCTCCCAAACACATAGGACACAGGAAAGGAATTCATGGAGATGAAGCAAAGAACACTAAGCAAGATGAAGAAGTGAAAAGTCCTTTTCTCCTTAGAAAACGAAGGGAAAAATACCCATTTGCGGGGCATAGAGGAGACACAGGGTTACTCACCGAGAATCTCTCTGAGGGATAAGGGATCGTGGGGATTTCTTACCGAGAAAAAAAATTCACTGAGAAGATATCGGGAGATACACTCTAAGTGGCATTAGCACCAATAACAGGAGCATGAGACACAATAATTCCTCTATTCAGATCTCATCTGCACAACTATCTCACCTGGATAATCTAGCTCAGTTGGGAGATCATAGCCAATCAACAGGTTATCTCAAGCGGGATAATTGATTCTTGGAAAAAGGGAAATGCCAAACTCAACTTTTAGAAACTAGATAGGTGCATCACTGATAGAAATGGGAGGCAATGAGAGGTTATAAAATTTAACCCAAACAGAGGTGAGGTCAACCAGCGTGGGCAATGAGCCCAGGAATAGGTTGCGAGTTCAAAAGGATCAAGGTGATGTTCACAGTTTTTTTTTTTATAAAACGTTTGCAAGCCAATGACATAACTAACAGTCAACCCAACGGGTGATATAAATAACAATAGTAATTCAAGTAGCAAGCCAGAGAATTGGAAGTAACAATGCTGGTCAAAATTTCTCAACGCCAGGGTGATGTTTTTCCACATACAAAAATTTCGCAGGGAGAAGGTACAAACACAAATTCAATATCTCACACCCAAGCACAGAGAACCCAAGAAGAGACAATTTTGAGGGAAGGGAAGGAAACAAAATCATGGAGGTTAAGAGGGATTAACGATGGGTGAATCATGTGCTGGGAAAAATTTCTCATGCAACACCCAGAGGTGTAACCAAGGAAGAAAACGCCCGGGAAGGCTCATGTGGGAAAATTTGTTACACAAGAATCTACACAGAGGTTTAAATAAAATCATTGAGCAAGGGGTTTTATAAAAAAGGGTTTAAGCACTATCTACTAGCTGATCAATCCAGGAGATGATAACAACTACAAGACCTCCTCTGCCTTCTCGTGACTACTAAAATTTTAAAAAAATGATCAAGGAGACACAAACGATAATAATATGAATTTCAATCTTCTAGTGGCTGTCATTACAATTCTCAATTCATGAAAATCAACAATACCATTACAACCTTTCAACATAATCAATGTCCAGTTCTATCAATCCTTAGACCAATTCCAAAAATGTATACACAATAAAACTAGATATAACGAAAACTTAAATGAAAATACCTAACCTAAGGTGAGAAGTCGATGACGCTCTCCCACGCTTGTGCTCTGCCCAGCTTCCCACTTGCTAATCGTGAAGACCTCATTCGTACTTCCCAGCCAACGCTAGGGGTACTCTTCTTCCCCCTTATCTCCTCGAGCTGCAAAGGAGCCACACACACAAACCAGAGAAAAATATAGCTCCCAGCTTGCCTCACAAGGTCGAGCTGCCACTCTCTATCCGAGATGGGCATCCCAACTCCCACAAGAAAAATCAATCAAGAGAAATTCCGACAACGTAACCTTACGCATACCAGTCGTGATCCATTCTCATCCTCCGCCATTTCTTTTATAGAGTTTTCTTAGTGACTTTTTTCCAAACACACATTAAATTCCTTTTTATTAATTTATTATTAGGAAAATTATTCCCCGTACACTTGTCCCCCTATCCCTTAGTTGCACCAGAAATTCATTTAATTATTTAATTTAAAATGCCAATTTCCCTCACCCACCTAAAAACATTCCTAAACATGCTCCTCGATGTCCCTTTATTCCCCTACCTTTCCTTTAATGAATGATGCCTTTCTTAAAGCTTAGTTGAGTTCAAAATTAGAGAGTTCTCTAGACTAGATTCCCTTCTATGTTCCACATTCCTTTTGTATTTAAGTTTGCTCTTTTTGGTCTAAGTTCTAAATTAACAGGTTTTGTACTTAGCCAACAATTGATCTTTTAAATAATTTAATCCTCCATTAATTTTTATTTTTTTTAAATTTAATTTTCACCCCTATTTTCTTCATTCCCCCTTTATTACCTGCTTAATTAATTTTTAGATCTCATGCCCTACTTAGACCTAGGATTTAAATTCAAATAGGCTCAACAAAATTGTTTTTAAGAGAAATTTTATAATTTTTAAACTTTACTCATGCAAAGATTATCTTAAGGCTGACCAAGTCAAAATGAGATATTGTTTTATAGGTACGTAGGTTCATTGACTCACCAGTGTTAAAACTATGATGTGCCCTTTAAGACACACTACGTGCTCCAAGGGTGACACTCGCCTACATTCATGTTTCGTTTACGCGACGTACCCTTCAAGACACACTACTTGCTCTAAGGGTACCACTCGCCTTTTCACTGATTTTGGTAGACATCCACCCTTGGAGTCAATACTCCATCGAAAAAATTTTTGGGAGACTAACGGCCTTTAAGGAATAAGGACCCTGGCTTATTGCACACCCCTTAGAATATTCATAAGTGACTGTCTCAGTCCGCCCTCACCACATCGTGGATATCTCGAACTAGGTAATCGTTAACCTATAGTTCGATCCACGACGAGAGTGCTAGTAGGCTACGATAGGGTTGCTGCCACACCTCTCCCTCAATATCTCTGGTTTTCATTCATGACTCCTTTACTCCAAATGTGAGTCTGGTTAGCAAGCTATCGTCAATCTGCATCCATCAACGAACATGTCAGTGATATATAAACAATATCATAATATACCAGTCATATGTATCATATGCAATAACATGAATACACAAACCATAAACCTTCCACTCCTTGACTCGATGTAGAGTTCAAGGAGGTCCATCGATTCCATTGGCATCCTCAATTTGTCAAGAGTCTTGACTCCTACAAACTTTGGAAAAAATAGTCAATAGCACCTATCGATACAAATAAAATCAAATGTATATCATCATATCTTTTAGCGCTCTATAAACTTCATTTGGCTAAGAAACAAATGACAAAGGAAACCTACAAACCAACTTTGAGACCCAAAACTAGCCTTTCAAACCTGGAGAGGGATCTCTCGGGAGACTTCGTCTCGATACAAGATATGGATTTAAGTTGTCAGTTAGATTTAACACCTTTAAATAATAATTTTCTGGTTCTATTGACGCAAGAGAGTAAGACCTTGGGCTATGGAGTTGGTTTAAGAAATAATGGAAACAAATGACTCGGTGACTGAACTTGAAAGGATAAAGGCTAAGCGAGCAACAATATTCAGTTAAAAATCATTGTGTGTGGAGGGGAGAAAAACACATGAAGTAACTTGGAGCACCTCTAAGGATGAATTCAGAGTTAACTTAGAGTTAAACGGTATGTCTGAATGGCGCGAATCCCAGGGCATTGCGCAATGAATCCTAGGTTTGAAATTAAATTCCTATTCAGACAGAAATAGATATGCATAAAGAACACAAGAAGTACATACGCAAAGAGAGGAAACAATACATCCGACTGCTACAATTAGAATCTTTTCATCAAAGCTTCAAGACTTTTGCATTAAATTTCGATCAAACTCAAAACTACATTCAATAGACACTGTCTATACTAATGTTTCCAACCAACTTCGCTTACATTGAAAAGATAAAATATATAAGCAAGGGCGCCGATTGGGTTTCCCTGCTCTCTAGCTACTATCCCTAGAATCTAGGAAATTGGTCGTCTTCCGTTCAATGACCTCTTTCCAGAAATAGAAACCAATTGTGTTTGGTCGCGTCATGACCTCTTGTCTTTGCCATGGGGGCTCACTTATCAGTAAGGTCTCGTCATGGGGGAGGGTGATGTGTCGCTGCCTTCATTTGATAGGGTATCAGAACAATTAAGTGCTCTATCAGATTTTCGCCACCTACTGTAACTGTTCTGATTTCAGTTGCCTTCTCATTTTGCTAAGGTGTGTATGTGGCAAGTGACTAATGACTGTCGCAGTCGTTACCAAAATGAAAAAAACTATCCAAGGGAAACACTTTTCTTCAAAACTGTCAAGCTTCGCGCTATGTTTGAGAATATGAAAAATGAATTTGTTTAATCACACCTCTTCTACGCGTTGGCAAGGTCTGCGCGAACTTTCTCCCTAGCCATTTTGCATTCTCTGAGATGCTCTACCTTCCTTTCTTCCGAAAGCCTCTATGTTTCACACAACTGTATGATTGTATCTTGCGCATCTCTAAGTTGTCTCTTGAGCCACTTCACATTTCCATCGCGGCCTTGTGATGCTGACACTTCAAGGGTCTTTGTTACTAACTGTCGTCTCAATTCCCTGTTTTCCTGGTAAAGCTCGGCGATTGTGAGTTGCGCCTGCTTCAGTTGCTGGGATGGCCCTCAAAGATCTTCTCCTCTGATATCTGTCTTCCTTATTCTGCTCTAGTTTTCTCAACTGGTACCCTTGACATGTTCCAGTTGAATAATGTGCATGAGTAATTCTTCAGCAACCGACCTTACGCGCGGTTCGCTTGGGACTCGGGCTTCCCCATTTTCCTTGTTCTTCTTTGGCCTGCCCCTTCTCCAGGGTATTTGTTGTTGGGGGGACAAGGATTCTGACGTCTTTCCTTCCTGCGTAGTCTCTTCCAGTACAACCTCTGAGCGGTGTGATATTACTGTTTCCGTGGATAGAGAGAGATCTCGTTTTGATTCCTTGGGGATTTCCGCTGTGAGAAAGAATGAATGCTAGTCACTCCCCAATCGTCTTAATTCCTCAACTATCAAAAATTTAATAAGCGAGACATGAGATATTTTCCTGCTCGATCGATCCAATTCGGCTTGCGCGCTGCTCGCCATCTCCCGGAGACTCTGGTGTAGGAAAAAGGGTATATTTAATGGTCTTGTTCTTGTTAATTTCATCAAAAGTCTAATGTGGTGCGAATGTATCCTGTCGAACCTCCCTT
Organism: Picea engelmannii; assembly: GCA_009831015.1. Lineage (NCBI taxonomy): Eukaryota > Viridiplantae > Streptophyta > Pinopsida > Pinales > Pinaceae > Picea > Picea engelmannii. Next base: position 43,465 of record ML797365.1, read on the forward strand.
CACAGGTGAAATATTTCTTGATTACTCTAAGGAGTTTCTGAAAAGGTTCTTGTAAATATTTTCTTGGGACACTTGCCTCGACCTTCCCTCCTAAAAAATCCCATCTGATGAAATCTTGATATCATTGTTCGTCCAAGGGCATGCCCTTAGACCATCTCTCGCCATGCGGAGGGATATTTGTAGTGGTTGAAACAACTTCCTCGGTTACCTAAAAATGACATCAAAGATCACCACGTGGGATCCATTGAAATTGAGTGCGAACTGCTCGGCTAGTCTTATATTGAATCCTTGAATTTTCATGCAAAAATCCATACACTCGAATTGTTCGAAGGATGATCTGACCTCTGGATCTTTGTTGATTAACGTTAATGTAACACACCCACTATGGGAACTAAGATTTTTCATCTTTTTCTTTCTTCTTCACCATCGAGGGACAGAGTTTCCAAATTCCTATGAGGTTCTAGCGTAGGCTAGGTCCTCCAATCGGGACCTTCAACAAACCAAATCATTGATTCTTTCATCGATAATCCATCGTGTACAATTCACGCACCAAGTGTAGGATTCATTTCCATGTGTCCTTCGGTTGTGACCCCGGGCTAAGCCAAGAGGCGCCTTTCGCACTCTTCAAACCCTGAAACCCAAAATCCTATTCACACCAAGCCGTTTTGGGATTTCACTCACCGGAACTTCGTGTACCGAGATTTCGCGATGTGCGACGACAAGAGATCTCGCACCTAGGATATCTGGGAGCCGAAACTCCGAAGCTCATATATCCTCTAAACTCACATTGGGGTTTCGCAAGTCGGGATTTCGCGATGTGTGATGACAAGAGGTCTTGCATCTGGGTTTCCCGGGAGCCGAAACTCCGAAATGCCGATATATATATAACACTAAGTTCATTTCGGGGTTTCGCAAGTCAGGAATTCGCGACATACGAATACAATGAAACTTTCCCTTGGGTATCCCGTGTGCTGAAACGACGAAACACCAAACTCTAACCATGCTATACCATTTCAGGGTTTTGCAAGTCAGGATTTCGCGACATGCGAAGACAAGGAAACTTTCCCTTAGGTATCCCGAGTGCCGAAACACCAAACTCTAACCATGCTATGCCATTTCGAGGTTTTGCAACGGGATTTCGCGACATGTGAAGACAAGGAAACTTGCCCTTGGGTATCCCGGGTGCCGAAACACTGAAACACCAAACTCTAACCATGCTATACCATTTTGGGGTTTCGCAAGTTAGGATTTCGGGATTGGCGAGTACAAGAGATTTTCCTTTTAGGTATCCCGGATGCTGAAACTCTGATGGGTTAGATCTCTGCCACGTGTCGACCTGGATCCAAAGATCTAGAATAACCCTCATGATTTCGGTGATTAGGAATCCTCGTTCTTCACCACCCTTATACGCCTAAGTTCCGAAACCCCGGTGGCTTCTGGATGTTCGCCACCTGCCCTCCAACGATCCAACGGTTGAAGTGATTTTGGGACTTCGTTCATGCGCCTATCTCTGGATCCAACGACTGTCGGTCCCCGCTCTAGATATGACGGTTCTATACCATCCGTTCAAATCCTCTCCTCTTGTACAATATCATGTATGCCTGGACGTAGGATTTCAATGGTCCAGATCCACACTCTATAGTTGATCTAAGGGCTGTTGTTACTCTTCCTCTTGAGCTTTGGCTTTCATCCCGATCTCGAAAGATTCCGACGCTTCAAAGGTCTCAACCTTTGATCTTCTACTGCAAGCCGACTATTGGGTCTCGCCAGCACTTACGAAAAGTGTTGTCCCTCCTGATCTTTCTCAGCTATGAAGGAATTAAGAGTTTTGTGCTCTTTCTCCTGGGCTTGACTCTTAGAAGAATCTTCCGCACACCCCTTTCCCTCATTCGTCAAGTCTAGGACATGAGTGAGTCTTGGTCTCTACTTGCCTCGTAGGGAGCCTGTGCATAAATACACTACCTCTCCTAAGCTTAATAGAATTCGTCCTCCAAGGGACTCTAAACAACTAGGAAGGTTGGCATGTGTACATGAGACTATGCCTAAGGTCTACGAACTCACAGTTCGTGGCTCTAACTCAAGCCGCCTCAGGATAGAAGTATTTATGAGTATCAATCATGTCTTATCCATATAATCTCTTATTGGCGTGATTATACAACTAAGCAGTAAGGAAAGAGACACAGTATATCCATTCATAAATCAAGCACAATTCCTGAAACATACACCGTATAACCAAATTCATGCCCATTTACAGCTAAATTACATAGAGTAAGAAATCACTTATCTATTACAGGTTGCCACCAACCAACTGACTTTGGGTGTTCATCCTTCCACCTGACCATAGGATCAAAGGAATTCAATATTAGCACTCTGGCCACCCTCGTGCCAAGCCATGATATCACCAGGGAACTCTCACTCTTCTCGAGGGTTCTCTCTCTGTTTCAGTTTCTGTTCGGGTCCTGTTTTCTGCAACTCGAAACTTTCTCACTCATTTGTGGCCTCAAGAAGGTTTTTCAGATGCTCTTCATCATCAAGCTAGTGGCCTTCTGTTCATGATTCATTGGAGAGCTTCGCCCCTCTCCCTTGCGAGCTCCTGTTCTCATCTCGTGTGTCCTTCTCCTCTCCTCTGTGTCCCTCTTACCTTGGACGGTTTCGCCAACCTATCTTGTTCCTTCTGTCAGAAAGAAACTCAGGTCTGCAGGTCCCTGTAGTACTTCGGGCTAACAACCCATGTTTCCATTCATGGGGGTGGTTGGTGATTCAACCACCATTCTTTCTTCATTGACTTCTTTCCTTTCCTTGTGATTCGAAGGAGGTTTGTCATCCTTATCATGAAGATTTGGGGTTATTTGATATATGAACCCTCTTGTATGGTTTTCACATTCTTCCTCTAGTGATATCATGGCCAGTACTTTCAAGGCTTCACCCCCACAGTCAGTTATTGGCAACTCAAACAATAATACATTTACATTTTCCTCATGCATTAGCATGGTAATTCCTATTCTATGATTAATTACAAATTGGGGGAAACATAGGTGTTACAATTCCCTCCCCTTTAAAGGAACACCGTCCTCGGTGTTCTTTTCTCAAAACACCTGTGATGCCTTTCTCATTCGGCCACTTCAGAAGTCTTGACCTTCATCCTCGGTCAGGTCCTCTTTTAGAATCTTAGTATTTGTCACCTGCCTTCAATAATTCTTGGACAACAAGCACATTAATCACAATTTTGTGCGAAAACATCTTACTGTTGTTCAAAATTAAAAAGGAAAATTCATATTCTAGCACAATACTTATCTGTGTAGTTTGTGGATCTATATCCACATGGTATTTTTGTTATCCATGCTCATCGCTTTCCTTGACGTACCCATTGGGTGCATGATTCCAATTCAATAGTTCACAAGAGCTATCATGATTTTATCTTCCTTTCCAAGGTTTTTCCGCACGGGAAACTGCCCACTGTGTGCATGATCC
>ML797365.1:53131-63735 GCA_009831015.1 Picea engelmannii
CAGGAATCTCCCACGCTCACTGCACACAGACCCTCATTCCCCACATGCCTGTTCCACCCCAGGAGAGTGCACCTTCTCTGTCACCTAGACAGTCCTTCGGCTTCCAGTCTCCCTTACCTTGGGTTACAGGAACAGGCCGGACCAGAATTCTCTGGGCTCTATGGCAGCTACAGGGATTTCTCTTCTCCCTCTGCGCACTCCCTCACCTGGAGGAGTCGCTCACAGGCCAACAAGCCTCACGCAGTCCAGTGCTACGCAATCACAACAATCCACAGGAACACAGACAAATGCTTCCCACAATGGCTCGGCAATTACAGGATGATCTCACGGTGATGATTTCGGGGCGGGCTTCTCACACAGACTAGATCAGTTCTCCCCGAACAACCAGGGATTCTTCCACTCAAGTTTAACACAGGGAATTTGGGTTCAGGGAATGCGTTCTTGGGATTGCCTGGAACATACACAGACTCTTCGCTCCGGACAGGTATTCCACGGTTTTTCTCAGGCAAACACAGCTCATGGTTTCAGAGATGAATCAGGATATTTGGCAGAGGTCGTACGGGTTCCATGCACAGAGGTTCGGTGCAGAATGGAGGAGCCTCCCCCCCACGGTTCAGTTCCAGGATTTTATTTGCATGCACGAGGGTTGACACTTGTCACCCTGGGAACTGCATGCATTCCACCGTACACCTTCCTCCCACCACTTGGGAAATCACGGGTCCTTCCAAATGACTTAGGATAAAACAATGTGCTTATGGATTTTTATGAATAATAATAAAATATTATTCCAGGCCTAAGCCCCCTAGGCTTATCCCCTAGGCTCCTTACTCAGCCCCTTTCCCACCTTCTAGCCCCTGATCCCTTGCCCATTCTGTGGACGCTCAGTCCCCCATCACTCTTTCATCGTGGTCGGTCTGCACTGGCGGTATTTATATTTTATTAATTGACCTGCATACATACAAGTACATCAACAGGCTCTTGGCCTTCAACACTTAGTCTCCCTGGCCTAACAAAAATCATAAGCCTACAACTTATTCAAAACTTGGCTCACCAGCCTATAGAACATATTTACAATTCTTTGCATATAACATGATCTGCAACGGGGCTCGGCCTTGGGGACACTACAATAGGTCTCCGGGAGGTTGAAAGAAACCTTCAAGGCCTCACGATGGGCATTCCTCCTCTACGGAGGAGAGAAGTGCCTTTACATCTACAGAGGCACACTGTGGGAGTGCCAGAGAATGTTAATTCTCTACTAAGATGCGTAGTGCGTGTAGTGATATGTTACTCTCAGCACAATGCAGTGCAGGGAGATTAGAGTCTCTCCAGTGATTGTATTTTTTGTATGACTTGTCAGTCGATGTTGTATGGGTGTAAAGACCCAACATTTTTCTCTTCTAAATACTTTTTTGATGTAATCAAAACATTTTCAATCACGCTATGTATATATATACAGTTCTGAGTTTTTACAGTGCCAAAACATTTGTACATGATGATGCCTTTAATGTAATGTGTTTTAATTTACATGTGATGTACAATTTGTTTTCCTTCATGAAATCTTATCTATGGGCGAGATACCGATCCATGATGTAATTAGCTAACGAATCCGAAACATTGTTGAGTTCTCTTGGAATATGTCTGTATTCAATATAATCAAATATTCGTTCAAGATGGTGAACTTGTAGGTGGAGATGTAGCAGGATAGGATTACGAATAACATAGATACGATTGAGTTGATAGACCACGAGTTGGGAGTCTAGGTTAACAATGATACGAGAGATACCTAGGGAGGAGGCTTGGGTCAAGAGTCCGATGACAGCATGATATTCTGCCATGTTATTAGTCGCTAGTCCTAAGAAAATACCTCCTGAACTCACCACCTCGTCAAATTGGTAAATGACCCATGCTGTCGAAGCAATGTTCCGGGTGTGTCGACTAGTGCCATGTGCAAACCCGACAAATATACGAAAGGAAGACATCATCTGTGCATGAAAACACAAGGCACAGTTATGAGTGGCAAAGGTAAATACTCGAGCATGCGAAAGAAACAGACACACCAAACTAAAATAAAATAATGTACAACGTACACATGCTAGGTGATCTAGGCATAGTACTTTTTAAGGTAAAGCCCGTTCCGGGGCTCCCCTAGGGAAATTCCATCATAATTGAATAACTCGTAGGCGCCTTTGTGTAGAACACGTTTCACAATGTAAGGGACATGCCACAGAGGTTCTAACTTACCTATCCCTAGTTTGTCATGAGCCTGGTCATAGACGAGGACTAAGTCTCCTTTTGCAAAAGTCCAAGGATGGAAGGATTTGTCATATTGATTTTTTATCCGTTTCTGATGTGCCTCGTTAATGAGAGCGACATCGCAACATGTTTCGTCCAGTTTGGTTAGATATAAGAAACATTCTTCTTCGGCAGAAGTATGGGGTAGGAGTTCTACTTTAAGTTTCAGAGATGGAATCTCACACTGGATTGGTAAAACGACTTCGATGCCATACACTAACTGGAAAGGAGTAAATCCAGTTGTAGTTTTCATGGAAGTACGGTAAGCCCAGAGAGCGGAGAAAAGTTGTAGATGCCAGGATGTCTTATTTTCCCCTACCATGCGTTGAATCATGGTTTTGAGGACCTTGTTGATGGCCTCAACTTGTCCGTTGGCCTCAGGATAGTATGGGGATGAGTTTTCATGGAGAAAACCCAACTTGGCATGCAATTCACTCATCATCTGGTTCTTAAAGTGTGCACCGTGATCGGTGACATTGACATGTGGTACACCAAAATGAGTTATGATGTGGTTAAAAATAAAAAGAGTTGTGGTATGACCATCGTTCAGAAAGGTAGGCATAGCCTCAACCCATTTTGTAAAGTAGTCGACGACGACAATTATATAACTGTGCCCCCCGGCTGAGGTAGGCTTACATTGCATGAAATCGATGCCCCACTTGGAAAAGGGGCCGATGGCGATAACGGGGTGCAGCGTAGTAGGGTGGGTTCATGCCTTGTGGTTGAAAACTTGGAAGGGTGGGAATTTTTTGACTGCCTCAATACAATCTTTGAAAATCGAGGGCAAAAAATAGCCGGCACGTAGAATTTTTTGGGCTGTGGCCATCCCAGAAAGGTGACCGCCACAGGCTCCAAGGTGACAGTCATTCAGAACGCGTTCAAACTCCGCATGAATCAGACATCGTCGAAGGATAATGTCAATACCACGGCGATACAAGGTGTCGTCGACGATAAGATAACGATGAGAATGGTGGCGAATACGTTGACGCTCTTCATAGGAAGTGTTAGGCTGAAAGCGTTGGGTTTGGAGGTAAAGGAGGATGTCTCTCTACCAAGGATCAAAGGTGTTGATGAGGAAAAGAGTTTTGTCAGGGAGAGAATCTCTAGGTTCGATGTCTTCATCAGCATGGGGGAGATCGCAGATAATCTCCGCAAACACCAGGGACTTTTTGGCTTTGGACTTCGTAAATTCAAGATCGAATTCCTGAAGGATGACGATCCATTTAGAGTATTTTCCCCCAAGCACTTGACGTGTCAAGACGTGGTACATGGGGTTTGAGTCCGCAATCACAGTGGTGGTGCGTAGTAAAATGTAATGGCGAAATATCTAGACAACGATGACGGCTGCCAGAGCCAGTTTCTCTACATGTGAATATCAGAGTTCGGGTCCAGATAGACTCTTGCTCAGGTAATAGATCACATGTTCTTCACTGTTGGGGTCCTCTTGAACTAGCACCATTGCAATAATGGAAGTGGAGGCAGCTAAGTAAAGGATGTAATCCTTTGTATACTCTGGAGGATGCAACAAAGGTGCGTGGGTCAGGGCATGCTTGAGAGCATCAAATGACCATTGGGCGATGTCATACCAGATGAAAGGGGTGTTTTTCTGCAACAACCACATGAATCATTTAGTTATCTCAGCGTAGTTACAAATGAAATGACGAAGGAAGTTTGCTTTTCCTTGCAAACTTTGGATTTGGGTCAAATTAGTAGATGGGGGTAAGGCCAGAATAGCCTTAATCTTTAAGGGATCCACCCTAATCCCGTCTTTAGAGACAACAAAACCGAGGAGTCGAATGGATTTGACAACAAAAATACACTTATGTGGGTTCAAGCGGATACGGTAAAACCGACATCAAAGAAAAATAGCTCTTAAGTGATCAACACGATCTGATCGATTGGATGAGTGGGCAGGTAAGTCATCGAGGTAAGGTTCTGCGATATGCTTGATATCATGGAAAGCGTACGACATGGCCCGCTAGAAAATAGCACTAGCATTTTTGAGACCAAAAGGTAGCTTTCGATAGGAGAAAGTTCCCCATGGGTAGATAAAGGTTGTCTTATGTTGATCAACAGGAAAAATTTCAATCTGGTTATACCCAGAGAAACCATCCATGAAAGAGAAGATTACGCTCCCAACACAATTATCAATGGTTTGGTCGATGAAGGGCGTAGGGTAGTTGTCCTTTGGACAAGATTTATTGAGATCCCGATAGTCAACACAGACACAGATGGTCCCCTATTTTTTGGCAACTGGAACAAGGTTGGAGACCCATTCTGTCAAAGGGATAGGATAGATAAAGCCATATTTTAAAATTTTCTCAACCTCTACCTTTATAGATGCGATTTTCTTGGGATGAACCGGGCGGAGTTTCTGTCAAACAGGTTTTGCACCTGGGTACGTCTTGATTTCATGCACGACGATCGAGGGGTCGATTCCTGGCATTTCCTCGTAGATCCAAGCGAAGACATCGCAAAATTATTTAAACAGAGCGGTGTAAGAGACCACTTCTTCGGGTGTGCAATTAGCACCAAGATTGATGTTTTCGACAATGCCCTCTTTGATCGAAATATCGATAACGGTTGTAGTAGAGATATTATCCATATTCTCCTCAGAAAGAGTATCTTGTGTGAGGATGGGAGATTGCAGAGAATCGATAACATCGAGAGGGAAGACAGAGTGTATGTCTTTGTGAATTTCTTCCAAAGGTGGAAGAAAAGAGGATCGATGATGGTTATCATCCCAAGGTACGTCGTCAATACTAAGCATTTCCATTATAGATTCGTCAGAAGAGAAAATTTGGGAAATGTAATCGATTGTAGACGATAGGGAATCCAACCATGATGGCATCGAGTAGGCATCAGGTGCCAATAAATGTGGGTTGTCCGGAGAGGGAGAGGCAGATTGAATAGCCATGTATGCAGCCTCGGCTGGGCTAAGTGGCATGGTGTCACCGAGCACATCAAATTCCATAGGACTAGGTACAATCCAAGGGTTAGATGATTCCAAAGATTGATAAGCCATAGTCGAAATCATATTGACGGTGGCAATATGATGTGTGGTGGGTGGAAGTGGAGTAGGGAAGGTACCCATAAGGCTAGAATCTTTCAATAAGCCAACACCAACGCTTTCATATGTAACTGGGTGGTCTCCTAAAAAATGAATGTTGCTAGTGACAGGGGCACGAGCGTCGGGTGTACAGAAATCTAGTTGATCGATAGCGACAATTTTGCCTTGATGGGGGAATTGTACACATCAAAACACTGACAAGGTGATGACAGTCATAGCATAGAACCAACTTCTTCTAAGTAGTAGGTTGTAATCGAGGGGGGCATCGACCACCTCGACATCAACGGTAACAGTTTTGCCGCCCAACTAAACGACTAAGGATTGTAAAAGTCCGTGAGGATGAAAACCTCGCCCATCGAAAGTGAGTAACATCGTAGGGGATTTGTTAAGGGCAGGTGATTTTAAGCCTTTCCAACAAGCTAAATACATGACACAAGTAGAGGCTCCCTCATCCAAGATAGTTCAGTAGATTTGTTGATTGTGAACAACAACATCAATCTGAAAAACTAGTTGGTGGGAGAGTCGAGGTTGATGATCATCCAGATTAAACGTGAGGTTATTAGATGACTCAGAATCGAAAGCACCGATGGCAGCTAAGAGCGTTCTACATTGGTTGGGACAGTGTTGTAGAACTTCCAAAGCAGACATAGCACATGGTGCTTGAGCCAAATCTTCAACAATGTTGTAGTTTTGGGCAGCCCGTGAACTAGGATTAAAGGTAGATTTCCAGATAGTGCTCTTAGGAGGGCTTAAAATGGAGTCAAACGAAGGTTTCTCAATCTGAAGTGGCCTGGACGGAGGGCTAGCAGACAGAGGACTAACGGAAGATGGTAATGGGTCTGGTGAGGAATCGTTAGTGGGCTTCGGCTTATCAGGTTTAATCGGTGTGTCATATGTCGTAGTGTGAGTGGTCAAATTAATCCCGTTAAACATGTAAATTGTGGCACTTGTCGAGGCCTCATCATGGGATTGGTTGGAACTGCCCCCTGGACTAGGGGTTTGAGCAACCAAAGATTGCTGCTGTGGAAAAGGATGGGTAAGCACAGGGGGTTGTGAATTTCCCTTAAAAATCTTGGCAACTTCATCATGATGTGGACAGTCTCTAGTGTAGTGATCATCACCACAAATGAGACATGGGAATTTCGATTTCCGTTGTGGTTGTTTTCCGGCAGCCGGGGTTTGAGGTTGATTTTTTGGTTGTTCATTGTTGTTGTTTTTTTTTGGTTTATTTCTTGCTTTATTCTTGCCCCCAGGTTGTTGTGAAGGGGTCGATTGGACCGTATTCACCTCAGAGACTTGATTTTGAGGGGAGGTAGAAGAGGGTGCAGTTGAACTGGGAGAAGACGTCGAAGCGGACCGCTGGGTTGTTCCAGTTGACTGGGAAGTAGATTGGGTTTTGACGGAGCTAATGACTCCATCCACATGCGAGGTAGACGATGGTTTGGATGGATCATTAGTGGCATGTGTAGCATTTGGTATCAACTTGTACAGAGTATCAGATTGTGAATACACCAAATCTAAGTACTGAGCTCGAGCAATAGCTTCTTCCTCGGTGACTACACCACCCATAGCAACATCACAAGCGATCTGGAGTAACAGTGATTTGGTGAACCATTCCGCTAATAATTGGTCAGGAATGAATGCTTTGATTAACCTTCATCATCGTCTCCATTCATGAATATGATCAGAGATATGTACGAAGGTTGTCTGATGAAGGGAGGTCAATAGTTCAGTACTCGTCTCATATCGAATGGGTAGTTGGAAGTGTGTGAGGAAGGACATGGTAAGGGAGTTGAAATCATGAAAAGAAGCACGTGGTAGTTCAATATACCACTTTGCTGCAGAACCCATAAATGTTCCTTGGAAAAGACGCAAACGTATAGAATCGTCCATGAGGGAGTTGGATGAACACCACAAATGGAAAGTCATCACGTGGTTGTTTGGGTCTTCTCCAAAATTTCCGTCGAATTTTGGAATATCAGAAGGAAGTTTAGCTGGGATAGTTGGCCAAACCGGAGAATGAAAAATAGGATCATTCGTTAACCGAGACAAGTTTGGGAGGTCCAGAGTCGCTAGGAAAGGTAGTTGTCAGTTAACCTGCGGGTAATACTGGTGTGGCATAGGAACACCAATAGGACCATACATTGGGTTAGGTGGTTAATTGTAACCAGTGGGTCCTCTTGTATAGGGTTGGTGTTGACCAGGGTACACAGGATTTGAGGGAGTTCGAGAAACATGTGCGAGCGGGGGATAACCAGATGGGTTTTGAGGATTATAAGACGGATTTGGAATTTTTCCATAAGGAGGATATAGATGAGTCCCTTGAGGGGGAAGAGGTTGTTGTGGAGATTGAGAATTGTGTCCCCTTGAGAACTGTGGGTTTCCTGGAAAAGGGATATTCCACGGATTGGGTGTGGTAGACAGATTTTGTCCGTACGGTTGATGATAGGCTCCGGATTGAGGGTGCCCCCCAGCATGAGGGTGCCCTCCAAATGGAAGTTGTCCTCCGGTGGGAGGATGCCCCCCAGCTTGAGGTGGAGTTCCCAGAAATTGAGAACAGACATAAACGACTGACCAGTGCTGCTTAACGGATTAAAGCCACCAAGACTGGTCCCTCCGGGTTGTTGGATAGGTATAGAACTTCGAGGAATAACTTGGGTAGTAGTGACAGCGGAAGAATTCAATGCTCTGTACCCAAAAGGGAGTTATGATGAAGGTCTAGGTGTTATTGGTGTGCCAATTGTAGCTTGGCTAACCACCGCATTACCGGCGGGAATAGTCAGAACGTAAGGGACCATTGTAGAGTGAGCCGTCTGGAGAGAAAAAGTGGACCTTGGGCCAACAGACGATGTGTTCGAATCAACGGATGGTGTAGCTGAAAAAATGGTAGTACCGGTAAAATAGTTTAAGGGTATGGTGTAGGTGATGGGCGCGTCGGCACATATTTCTGTTCCATAAAGATCCCACACCATGCACGGTGGACTTCAAACAATGTCTGCGGTCCAAAAGGGGTCGTCGAGTAGAGGGTTTGAATGAGACCCAGTCAGAATGTCAAAAGGATTGATGATGATGAATTCACCAGCTGAATTGAGTTGGAGAACATGTCTCTCATATCCCTTTGGAATGCGGAAAGCCTCCGGAGACTCTGAAATAATTCGAAAATTCTCTAAATAAGTGGGAACTTCTTCTTGGGAGGTTATAGTGTCGTGAACCTCGTTCTGTTGAGGAGATTCCTCCATAGAATGAGGGGGTAAAGGGGTATTCTCTTCCATATTTTCTGGAGGAAGTCCCTGTAACCTCTACGAACGATGTGGAGGGTCGATGTTGGAAAAAAAGAGTCGGCGAAAAAAATCTATGGCCAACTACCGAAAAGAAGTAGCATACGCTAATAGAATCTAGGAATCACAGCCAAGCAAACAAAACCTTCTCTCGATGACCGTACTAGTTGGTGATGAAATCCAACATCAGGTGATCAAGTTAAGAAGGGGCGGGGATATGGTGTAATAGTTACAATGGTGACTTGCTTAATGGACTTTCACCTTGGTGCAAACTTCCACGCAGTAATTGTGGATTTACCCTCCAAGGAGCCAGAGTGAGTTTGACCAATGTCTTCTCCAGGTACAGTGAGACTTCCCTTCACTGTTACCTTGTGTAAGACCCTGTTAAGGTCCTAACCCGCACATAGGTAGATCAATGTATTCGGATGTAATAAAGGTCAATATTAATAAGACCTTTCAATAAAATAGAAAAATGCGGATGTAAGAAGACCTAATAGAAGCTTCCACTTCTAGAAGGATCTTCCTCTAGATGCTTCTCTTAATAGACACATTCAGTATAAATAAGGGTCGAGGGTATGAAAACCCTAGCTTGGAGATTATTGTAACAGAGCGCTGCTCGACTGGAGGTTGCCCCCTCGAAGAGGCCTGTGAACATTGCTTTCTAAATCGAAGTGCTTTTCTATTGCTATTTTATATATCATTTCTGTGTATTGTGAAGATTATGCTGGATATTTTACTGTTATTCTGCCATTTCTAGCATTTTATTTATGTTCTGCATATTTTATATATCTGGTATCTTGCAAGTGGTATCAGAGCACTTTCCTTGGAAGAAATTGTGGGTATTTTTTTTTCAGGGTAGAGACGTATTCCGGCGTCTTTAAGACACAGAGATATGTCGTTACACGCATAAACCAGCGATTGAGGGATTCATACATGCAGGAAATGCAAGTGGTTCTTAAGCGCACATCTGTTGGCCACCCTTGTAACCCCTGTTGGTACCCCTTCGAGTGGTAGCGCATCAGACAACACCTGTGTACGGATCAACCTAGATTTCCTGAAGCCTTCTTTAGATAAATCTATCGGCCGCCGGACTGCTATAGTGTCACCGAGAACAACACTCGGGAAGATACTCTCTAGTACCTGGGTAGTCAGGTAGTACGGATAAGGGTACGGTCTATCCTCCTTAGTTAGTGCCCTGAGATATTGGGCCGAGTACTACTGTTGGACCCCGCACATATATCAGAGAGCTATAACACAGGGCAAACCCTTGTATGTAGAACCCTTGAATACCTAACCCTTGGGGAACATAAACAACAACATAAACAAATTAAACCAGCGAGATCTATTGACGCGCATCTGTGTTGGTGTTGCTAAGTAAATACTCTCTAGTTCAGAATTTGGGGATTTCAGCACTGCAAAATTCTTCAGACCATTATTTGAGACCTATTCCATTAGACTCATCTCTTCCCCCTTGTCACATTCATCCATATCATTTTTCGGCAAAAATTTCTGACCCCACCCGCTCCCATTTTTTTTCACCATTATTTGAGACCTATTTCATTAGACTCATCTCTTCCCCCTGGTCACATTCATCCATATCATTGTTTTGAAAAAATTTCTAACCTCGCCCGCTCCCTTTCCAGTTCACCCATCATCATGGCCCATACCCGTAGCCACGAACTAGATTCTCGCATCAACACCTTGGAATCTGGTTTCCTTAAGACCCAACAAGAAGTGCAAAAACTCAGTGCTACTATTGCCTCCCGTGATGAATCCCTAGATGCCTCCATAACTGCATCCATCAATGTCGTCGTGCAGTCTGCAATGGCGGAAGTCAAACACGAACTTGAATCTGTCTTGGTATCACTCTGCACCAAACTCAAAATCCCTCTCGATGACTCTTGTCTTGATGCACATAAAAAGACTGAAGGTGAAACTTCTTCCCATTCCTTTCAACCCCATCA
>ML797365.1:68646-105049 GCA_009831015.1 Picea engelmannii
TCCGTAGCTTTCCCGAGTGCGACCTCGTGCGTAACCCCTGTGTGAGAGGGGGATCCCAGGCAGACTTATACGACAATTGGATTTGACTCTCCCTAGCTCAGGATGCTAATGTTTGTTTTGGAAACTTTGGAGAGTTATGCTCAAAACCTAATCCAAAGTACTAATCCTAGTCTACTGTTGGTGGAGGATCCTAGAAAAGAAAATGTTCTAGATAGTTTTTAATTAGCGTTCATTTTATAGTTTTTCTTTACTCAAAAGGGGTGCATGGAAGTGAAACGGATGGAATGATGACTCAATCCCAAAAAAATGCATCAAAGATGATAAGAAATCATTTCTTTTCGATGAATATCTATTTAAGGGAGAGAGAGAGAGTTATTTTCACTAACAAACACTAAGAAGGAATGTCCTCAAACAAATTTTCTTCAATCAAATCCGATGTGGTGCTAAACATTTTTGGAAATGTCTTCTAATATGCAAATCAATCATGAAGATGTCTCTTTATTGTTTGTATGTGAATAATGATTAATTCAAAACAACACTTCTCCTGCCAATTATCCTTTTGGATCAAGGAAACTCAGACAAACATAAGCAGGTTTCATACAAACAATACACCCTCTTGTTGTGATAAAAAACAAGAAGAAAAAGAAAAGAAAACAAAGAAAATCAAGAATTTCACACAAAAAGAGATGTTGAAGAACAATAACCTCAACAAAAACCAAATGAAGAGATTCGTAGACTTCTGATGTCCTTCACCAGAGTTTCTCACTCAGTCAAAAAGGAGAGAAAAATAGTGCATTGGTTTCAAACTCCCAACAGCAGAAAAACTCAAAAATATTGAAGAAGGCTACAAAATCTAAAAAACAAGGTATTTGTTCCTCAGAAGGAAGGATGTCAAAGTTGAATGGGAAGAAGCATTGATTCACAAGGAGGCTCAACAAGTGAAACATAGAGATTGGACCCTGAAAAAAGCAATTCTGGAGAGGTTTTTTTCCAAAAGAGGGTTGGCGCTCTGGTGTAAGGGGCACCAAGCATTATAGCACTCTGTCTAACACATCCAGGGAGCGCTGGCACTCTGTTAACATAGCCACAGGGGCACCAGGCTTAAAAAGCTCATGAAAATGTCAAAAAATCCAAAATTTCAGTCTAATTTTGGCAATCAAGCTGAGTGTGATGGGGTAGGGAATCAATCAGCTCATGCAATCAATCAAAAAGAGTGAAACAGGTTTGAAACAAATCAAGGGGTAAGACAAGGTCTATGAGGAGAAATCAAAACCAAAAAGTTTCGATTCGAGGCTCCCCAGCGGAGTCGCCAGTTTTTGTTGAAGGAAAATCTCCCTGCGGACAGGTAGATCTCCTCTTGAGAGCTAGAATCTTAACTCTTAAGATGGAATATGCTTAACATGGACACTGACTTCCTTTCATATCTATACAAACTAATGTGCAAGGAGGAAGAAGAAAAAGAGGTACCTTTTACTGACGTTTGTCCCTATACGCTTCGAGTCGAGCTCCAATCTTTCGCTCCTCGATGAGCCCTGTAGACAAACGATAGTACAACCACTTCCTACTCTATTGATATTAGCTTGAAAATAGATCTATCTATCAGAGACAAGTTCATGTAAGATCAAACACAAACTAGAAAGAAACAGGCCAAGCGTGTCATATAGATGAGAACAATGACAGAAGTAACTTACAACCGTATATGCAAATGCAATAGCTTCGTCAAGTCCCCTTTGTCTAACCCTTTCTCAAAATATCCACGATCTAGGTGACAACAACTTCACTGATTACTTTCCTCCAGTTCACTGTATATTTCCTATGAGATCATAGGTTTCATGCTTCCAATTCTTCCCCTTTCCACCATGATAGAGCATGTTTATATAGATTTAGAGAGGCTTAACCTCTTGAGGTATATTTAGGGTAAGTTGAGGATTTCCCTCCTTAAGCCAGGGATCTTCTCCTAAGATCATTGCTGAACTAGGAATTCGAATGCAACTGCTTTCCAAGATTGAAAGATCCTCCCCTTATTCTCCTCAACAGATCATTCGTTGCCCAGAATAGGCAGCGCTCCCTCAAAAAGGCCATCAGAGCGCTATAGCGCTCCCTAGTAGGCTTTAGGGGGGCGCCAATGCTCTAAAAATATGTAGCGCTCCTTCAAAAGAGATTTTTGGTGTTATAATGCTCCCTAGCACCTTATAGAGGAGCGCCAACGCTCCTAAGGGTGATATAGAGGAGCGCTCTCTTCTAAAACTTTAGATTGAAAGCTTCTTTCAGGTGGCAAGAGATACTTGACTTCAGTTAACCATCCCTCTTCCTTCAAATCAAGTGTTTGAGACATTTTAAGTGTTTCCTTAGTGTCGTCGTCATGGTAGTATGCTTTGCTTGACACTTGCGACATTTGTGAGCAACATGCGACACTTGCGACACTTGTGAGCAACATGCAACACTTATCAAAGTGAGTAATCTTGATGTGTAACACCAACATATTCCTCATATGGTTTATTTGTTTTTCGTTCATTATTACAGCAGGAGCATACTGCCTGCTATAGGTTGATCACGATCCCAAATCAGTACACACAAACTCAAAAGTTTCACATGAATGCCTTTATGCATTCCTTGATTGTCCATGCATTCATGACATATCAGTTCATGAATTCTTCCAAGGGTTACAAACAATGTTTACTACCAGAGGTTCATACCTCCATCATTTAGGTTCTCCTTCTTGAGTCATACCTTACTTGGTTATCCAAGGCATAGAACTGCCCTTTCAATTTTCAGGTATAACATGCAATAATAAAATATTTTGGAAGGGGTTCTTACCAAATCCCTTCATACCCTGTGCCACACAGGCATGAATATCTTTATACCGGTTCTTGGCTGCTGGCACCCTTTCTTTGTTCTCCACCTTATCAATAGTGCTTTAGCGGGATTTTCACAGTCCCATCAACAACCTTTCGACCGCAACCTTTCCATGGTCACCCTCTGCTTGAGGTTGTTCATTATTGGCAACTATCTTCCTCAACAGTTCCAATATTATTCCTTTCTACACATGACATACACCATAGGCACATTAATCGTCATGTAAATTAAAATGCAAATATCATAGCGTTTAATTAATAAAAACATTTTCAGACATGTCTAGCATATCTGTATGCACTTCATCACATTATCCTTAATGTTTTTCATGAGTGTAACACAATAGTTCTCAATTGTTTTCACAGCATTACAACCATCATTATTATGGTGTCAAATCATTTTCGTTCATCAATGTACTAGCTTTCTCATCCCATAGAACATAATGCACAACAAGGAAAGAATTGAGGGCTCTCCCCTTCTTCCAATTCTTTCTACATTGCCTAGGGCTTTTCAGCCAAGTCAAGTTATCTCTAAGGTCTCACTACCTTTCCTTAACCACAAATTCAACCAAGCCGTATCAGTTAAACGTACCCATTTATTCATTCAATCATACTCAGGGGCTTACTGGCCTCTTACCAACCATACTGGTTTTCCACAACTGCTTTTTTTCTGAGCAGCCCTGGGTTAGGCTCATCCTAACTCTTAGGATACTTCAGCATGCTTTAGTAGCAACTCTTTTCTCATAATGAATCATGAACATGTGCATCCTACACTCTTCCATTCTGTTATCAGAATGGTCAATATTTGGTTATTAGTCTTCTATTACTTACGTGATTCTTTCAAAATGTAATCCATGATTCTTATACATGGACAGGCTTTGTAGGCCATTGTTCAACCTTCAACAATTATCAGTGTTGTGACTCTGTTCTTATGACAGAGACCTTATACAGTTCCTCCACCGGGAAATCCTTCATCATGCAACTTCCTTCGTGCAGATCCATCACCACTTGTGATGGCCTTAACCTTGAGTCAGCCTTTTAGTGGTCTACCAAACATTCCCCTTAAGGAATATAAACATGCATCTTTGTTAACTTACATCTATGATGTACTTAACCACTTTCATAATCTTAAGCCTGCATGTAGCTATTGTAGGTATATTTCATAGCCTACATACATTTCCATTTTTTAAAATAAGTCATCTCAGGATTGTTCACAGTCCTTCTCATGTGATCTTCAAAGGCATAAACATTTGCCTCTTACCATGACATTAGAGCATCCTCACTTGTTTACTCTTTTCATTATACATGTGCATTACTTGCACGTTTAATATCATTCATACCTTATCGGTATTAACATCAGGATTCCTATTATGAAGCTTCACAATGCATTAACCTCATGCACTCAAGTACAATTGAACATAGCTAAGTATTCACCATACTGGTTCATGCCTTCCCCTCTTGTGACCACCAGCGGTGACCATGATCTGAACAAAAAGGCACTTTTCATTTCACGATTTCGGGATTTCTATTGCAAGGAACTCTGGTTCCTCGATTCCCCGAAAACCAATAGGCCGAAATGTCGATCCCCCACTTTCTCCTCCAAGGAGGTGTCTCCCCGGCTCGTCACATTTCGCGACTTCGAAACTCCTGATGTCAAGCATTACGACTTTTCGTCTGTGAGATTCCCGAAATACTGATTCCCAATATCTCGATATGACCGCAGTCCCACTCCTCTTTAGGTCACGTTGTTGCGACTTTAGGGTTTTCATCCCCGAGAGTTCGTATTCCTTGTCTCCATTACTTCCGAAATGACAAATCCCGGTATGCCAAAATGTCAGCTTCCTGTTGCGTCCCTTCAGCACCTTCGGGATTTCGCGTTTCGTGATCCCGTGATGCAAGGGTTGCCCGGTCCTTGCTCCTCTGACTTCCTGGTACTCGAAATACCAGTGTGCTTCTATTGAGAGATCAATGACCATGATCCAATCCGCATCCTACAGCCCTGATCCTTTTTCAGTGTTTTTTTTGGGGGGGGGGTCAAGAGTTCCGAACTCTTTCCCTTCGCATCCCCGGTACCAGGAGTGCCAAAATGGCTCCCTTCAGGATCTTTCTGAAACCTCAATCCTCCACCACTTGTCCTCTAGTGATGAATGGTCCCAACGCTTTCGGGACTTTGTGGCCCGGGACCTCTAGTCTCCTGAACTCTTACCTCTCAGACTCTTGGTATCCGAAATTGTGAAATTCTCTCTGGACAATCAATGGTCCAGATCGCTCCTTGATTAAGGGCTATGATCTTTTCATGAATTTCTCATTGCTTATCCCAAGTCCTTTGGTTTTGAAAAATTTCGGTATCTCCTCGCAACTAACCAGTGCACTACTTCTCCAAGATCGAAGTACTTGAAACATTTCGGTTCTTTCTGAATGGATCTTGACTCTCAATCCTATCCAATCTTCAAAACACTTTTCTGAAGGATTTCTCCCGCTATCTCTTCTGAGCTTTTAAGTTACTTACATGACAAATCTCATAGTCATAACTCATATGGATGTTACCCTCTCTTAATGGGAACAACCAACAAGGGTCACTCTTGGGAATTAGCAACATTCGCAAAGGACTGCTCTTAATCTTTCTCAAACAACTTATCCTTGTTGTCGATCCTAATCATTATAGGTCAGGTAATATGACCCTACATATTTTCATCAGTCCTCTTAATCGTGAGGATTTATAGGCTCAGAGTTTAGTCTTTTAATAACGCAGTAATCATAACTTCCTAAGAATCCTACCAGTCCTTACCAGATTTCCCAGATCATGAAGGAGTTCTTCATTTGGATCTTAATTCTTACCTAGCCAACCATCTCAATTGCAAGAGACTCTACCTACTTTAGTAGGTATCCATCGTCACACTATAACAAAACAACTCAGTTCATGTCCCTTTTCTGGATAGTGCAGCTTCATAGCACAATTTATTCCACCTCTGTTATTCACACTCAAGTCTTATCAGTAATACTCACTAGTGTATTCCTACTCCTATAAGAGTAGTTATCCTTTTGACAAAGGAACAATATAATCCCTTTGCTGGAATTCAACAAGAGATCCCAAAATCATAGGTTCAATCTGCAGCCCTTCTTGCCAAGGAGTAAATGCAGATAACAACATCTCCTTATGTGACTCATACATGAGCCCAATCAGGCCAAGTGTTGTAACCATTCTTTGATACCAATTTGTAACACACCCACTACGGGAACTAAGATTTTTCATCTTTTTCTTTCTTCTTCATCATCGAGGGATAGAGTTTCCAAATTCCTACGAGGTTCTAGTGTAGGCTAGGTCATCCAATCGGGACCTTCACCAAACCAAATCACTGATTCTTTCATCAAGAATCCATCGTGTACAATTCATGCACCAAGTGTAGGATTCATTTATATGTGTCCTTTGGTTGTGACCCCGGGCTAAGCCAAGAGGCGCCTTTCACATTTCGGGACTTCAGAAACTGAGAGTTTGAAGTGCAAGGGAGTCGAGTTCTTTGACTCTTCAAACCCCGAAACCCAAAATCCTATTCACACCAAGCCACTGCGGGATTTCACTCACCGGAACTTCATGTACCGGGATTTCGCGATGTGCGACAACAAGAGATCTCGCACCTAGGATATCCGGGAGCCAAAACTACGAAGCTCATATATCCTCTAAAATCACTTCGGGGTTTTGCAAGTCGGAATTTCGCGATGTGTGATGACAAGAGGTCTCACATCTGGGTTTCCCGGGAGCCAAAACTCCGAAACCCCAATATATATATATATAATGCTAAGTTCATTTCGGGGTTTCGCAAGTCAAGAATTCGCGACATGCGAATACAAGGAAAATTGCCCTTGGGTATCCCAGGTGCTGAAATGTCGAAACACCAAACTCTAACCATGCTATACCATTTCGGGGTTTCGCAAGTTAGGATTTCGTGACATGCGAAGACAAGGAAACTTTCCCTTGGGTATCCCGGGTGTCGAAACGCCGAAACACCAAACTCTAACCATGCTATACCATTTTGGGGTTTCGCAAGTTGGGATTTTGTGACATTCGAAGACAGGAAACTTGCCCTTGGGTATCTCGGGTGCCGAAACATCGAAACACCAAACTCTAACCATGCTTATAACACCTTGTTTCCCCCAGCTTGTAAATATAACTGGACTGGCCAAGAACTATGGAAAAGTCATAAATATGAATATGTGATGTAAATGGACCTTGAGGAAGAGGTCAATGAATGTGAATAACATTTTGAATTTATTGCAGGACTGCTGAGAGGGGATGTGCAGAAAAAGAGACCACGATGGCAGTGGAAGGCGCCTGGAGAGGTGGCGTTAACTTCCACCGAGAATTAATACCGTATTTGGACTCCACTGGCCCGGAGAACCAAAAGTGGCTCGCTGGCCCCAAATTTAATGTCTCGCAGGCTGGTAAGCGGACGACTTGATGAAGGATGGGATGGTGAACCACCCGTTCGTAGAGCCGTCAGGCCTGATCAGCGTGAGGGTAATCATGCCACACGCAACCTCGCAAGAGGATAAGGTGTATGGCAGAAGCAATGGTGAGGGGCAGATGCGAGGGGAACTATGGCATTATGCAGAGTGAGTGATAGTAGAGAGGGATGATTGCAACCTTCGCTCTTGGTCACTGGCAGATAGAGAGACGCAGTCTCAACAACATCGTGGTCTCAGCTCGGGGGTGGCTAGTGGTAAATCCATCGGGAGTCATTGAGCCTACGGTTGGGTGGAAACGAGCACCCCTCTCAGTAGTTGTACCCACTTCTGGTGATATTTGTGATAATTTTTTTACATATTGCGTCTTGAAATTCATATACTGATATATATGCTCGTAGAACTTGAAATTATGAATGATTACAGTATAAGAATGTATGTGCAGTGTTTTGATAAGATATAATAGATATATGCTTATAATAGGAAGTCCTTGCATGGCTTACACTGATAAATGGATTTAGTTATGCATGAGTTGAATTAAGTCATATTTCCAGTCCATCCTTTGGAGTTTGTTCCCTTTGCCTGTTTCCAGGAAGGCCTCGGAATAAGACTCTTCATGGAGTTTCCCTTCTTAGAAAGGTTTTCCAAGAACCTGGAAAAGGGACTTGAATAGGCAAGTCTTAATAACCCTGTACGAGGAGGAATGACCCTCCTAAGGTTCCGAGATAGCAGTGTAGGGATAAGTAACAAATCGACGAACGAGATCTCGTCGGATGACCCATAGCCATTCACGACCATTAGGTTGACGAAAGTAACAAGGGCGTTACATACCTTGCCCCTCTTTCCCTCCATCTTCGTGAATAGCGAGAAAATTGGGATCGTAGATCCCAAGGCCCAGGAGAACATTTGAACCATTGATCTTTCCACATCCACGAAGTAGTGGAAGAATGCGCAGGGTGGGACAATCTGGGCCGTTGGATCTCATTCAGAAATCCCGTCAGCCGTTGGATCAGGTTAAGATGCTCGGAGTTTAGTCTCTGGAGTGTGCACGGGAGGAATGGATCTAGACCGTTATATCTTGGCCCATTTACCCGTCAGCCGTCAGATCGGCTAGGAGGTGCATGGAGTTTAACCCTTCTCACACCAGGCAGACTTCCCGATCTTCATCGGGATATCGACATTCGAGAAATTGGAGTTCCTAAGGTCGAAGGAATCGGGACGTCTCAAGTCTCGAAATCCCGGAGAGATCAGAACCGTTCATCTTGAGGAGGACGCATAGCAGCAATCAATGCCATCGGGGAAAGGCCCGACAGGAAGTTGTTGATCGGTGTTTGGGTCATCGGGATATCGAGGATCCTGGTGACAAAGTGTTTATGCATTTTGGAATCGCGAACCGCAAAACTCTGATAAGTGGGAGCCAGCTGTCAGCCAGTTGGGATTCAGAGAATCGGGAATCACGGGGACGAGAAGTCCATACATGGTGAAACTCCAAAGTCCGAAACCCCGATGAGAGGTAAGGTTGTGGTCACGTGGACTAAAGACTTAGCCCGGAAAGCTAAGGCAGTAGAGGAGCGTGTCGGGAATCGGGGATCGGTGCACCAAGTTGTTGGGACATCACGAGTGTCAAAACCCCGATAGGAGGAATCCCGATAGAAGTATATGGCTGCGGTCATACAAGAGGTGGTCGCATGGACCAGGGATTAGCCGGGAGGGCTAACGCGTGAAAGGCACGTCGAGATTCGAGGGATCGCGAATCCTGAGGACAAGTGCATTTTGGCACTTGAAATTCCGAAACTCCGATAGGAGGATATAAGGTTGCGGTCTTATGAGAGCGGTCGTATGGACCCATAAGGTCTGGCCCAGGGGACTGGAGGAAACTAATGTCCTATCGGGATATCGATATTCCAAGGACAAGATGTTTATGCATTTCGACATTGCGATGTTCGAAACCCCGATGGGAGACAAGGCTGTGGTCTTGTGGAATAGTGGTCACATGGGCTAGAGGTCTAGCCCGGAGAGATAACGGAAGTTGGAGCGTGTCGGGACTTGAAGAATCGGGAATCCCGTGGGCCAATGTATTGCGGCACTTAAAATCTCAAAACCCCAACAAGCAGTAAGACTGCGGTCATGGGGATAACGGTCGTATGGGCCAGGAGCCTATCCAGGAGAGCTAGTGCATAAAGAGCACATTGGGATTCGAGGGATTGCGAATCCTGATGATGAGTGTATTTAGACATTGAAAAGTCTGAAAACCCGATGAGAAGGTAAGGCTGTGGTCTTATGAATTAACGGTCACATGGACTAGAGCATAGCCAGGAGGGCTAACGCGTAAAGGGCGTGTATCGGTAAAATTGCTCATCGGAGGTCGGGAGTTTGAGAGGACAGGAACTTTTTTCATCAGGAATCACGAAACTCTGAAACCTGAAGCTATCATCGAGGAAATGTCACATGCGCGTGAAGATGAGGCTGTGACAGGGAAATAAGGACCTGTAGATCGGGATTGGCCTTTCGCTGCTGCGAGCTTCGAGGATTCTCATTGTTGAGAAATCAACGAAAAATTTGATTGTAGGTAGTGGGTGTGTTACAATGCTATACCATTTTGGGGTTTCGCAAGTCGGGATTTTGGGATTGGCGAGTACAAGAGATTTTCCTTTTAGGTATCCCGGATGCTGAAACTCCATTAGGTTAGATCTCTACCATGTGTCACCCTGGATCCAACGATCCAGAATAACCCTCATGATTTTGGTGATTATGAATCCTCGTTCTTCACCACCCTTATACGCCTAAGTTCCGAAACCACGGTGGCTACTGGATGTTCGCAACCTGCCCTCCAACGATCCAACGGTTGAAGTGATTTCAGGACTTTGTTCATGCACCTATCTCCGGATCCAACGGCTGTCGGTCCCCACTCCAGATCTGTCGGTTCTATACCATCCGTTCAAATCCTCTCCTCTTGTGCACTATCCTATATGCCTGGACATAGGATTTCAATGGTTCAGATCCACACTCTACAGTTGATCTAAGGGATTCTGTTGCTCTTCCTCCTGAGCTTTGGCTTTCTTCCTGATCTCGAAATATTCCGACGCTTCAAAGGTCTCAGCCTTTGATCTTCTACTGCAAGTCGACTATTGGGTCTCGCCACATCTTACGAAAAGTGTTGTCCCTCCTAAGCTTTCTCAGCTATGAAGGAATTAAGAGTTTTGCACTCTTTCTCCTGGGCTTGACTCTTAGAAGAATCTTCCGCGCACCCCTTGCACTCATTCGTCAAGTCTAGGGCTTGAGTGAGTCTCGGTCTCTACTTGCCTCGTAGGGAGCCTATGCATAACTACACTACCTCTCTTGAGCTTAACATAATTCGTCTTCCAAGGGAATCTAGACAACTAGGAAGGTTGGCATGTGTACATGAGACTATGCCTAAGGTCGACGAGCTCACAGTTCGTGGCTCTAACTCAAGCCGCCGCAGGACACAAGTATTTACGAGTACCAATCATGTCCTATCCATATAATCTCTTACTAGCCTAATTATACAACCAAGACGTAAGGAAAGAGACACAGTATATCCACTCAGAAATCAAGCACAATTCTTGAAGCATACACCGTATAACCAAATTCATGCCCATTTACAACTAAATTACACAGAGTAAGAAATCACTTATCTATTATAGGTTGCTGCCAACCAACTGATTGTGGGTGTTCATCCTTCCACCCGACCATAGGCTCAGAGGCATTCAATATTATCACTCTGGCCACCCCCGTGCCAAGCCATGATATCACCAGGGAACTCTCACTCTTCTCGAGCGTTCTCTCTCTGTTTCAGTTTCTGTTCGGGTCCTATTTTCTGCAACTCGGAGATTTTTCACTCGTTTGTGGCCTCGACAAGGTTTCTCAGATGCTCTTTAGCATCAATCTTGTAGCCTTTTGTTCATGATCCGCTGGAGAGCTTCGTACCTCTCCCTTGCAAGCTCCCATTCTCGTCTCGTGTGTCCTTCTCCTCTCCTCTGTGTCCCTCTTACCTTGGACGGTTTCGCCGACCTATCCTGTTCCTTCTGTTAGAAGGAAACTCAGGTCTTCAGGTCCCTACAGTACTTCAGGCTGACAGCCCATGTTTCCATTCATGGGGGTGGTTGGTGATTCAACCACCGTTCTTTCTTCATTATCTGCTTTCCTTTCCTTGGGATTCGAAGGAGGTTTGTCATCCTTATCATGAAGATTTGGGGTTATTTGATATGTGAACCCTCTTGCATGGTTTTCACATTCTTCCTCTAGTGATATCATGGCCAATAATTTCAAGGATTCACCCCCACATTCAGTTATTGGCAACTCAAACAATAATACATTTACATTTTCCTCATGCATTAGCATGGTAATTCCTATTCTATGATTAATTACAAATTGGGGGAAACATGGGTGTTACAGTTAAGTTCAGGGGCTCAGGCCTAGTGCCACTGCTACTTCATGTGCTCCTCCTTACTCTTTGGGAGTTTTCCATGGCGCAACTCATATTCATCCTACATGCGGCAGGTTAGGTACGGTCCCAAGGTGGTAATCCTCCTCGACCTGGGCTTGCGAGAGAAAAATACACACAATCCATAAGACCGATTTGCAGATAGAATGCATGCATAACATATGGAATTTAAAGCAGAGAAGGTGGGAGGTGGAATCGTGCCAAGGAACACTGAATTCATGGCGACTGGATGTTTCGAAACGAACTGCAGATTTTCCATAGCACATCTGTGTGTGTAAAGTACAATTGATAAGGACTGCAGGGAATATGTGATACAAACGCCACGATTTTTCATTCTTCCAACCTTCATAATGAGCCAATGATGGTCACTGCACTTTTCGACGTGATTTCCATTAACAACTTGCTTTGACCCGGGGCACGTAGAAACTCCCTTTTTGACAAGACTCGACTCTTTGGGAACATACTCGTACTATTTATGTATGTTTTGACTCTGACATCCCTTCCTGACTCCAAGGGACAACCAACCACTTGCTGACTTCGACCCCTTTGTTGTTAAGTACCTGACCTTGAATGCTTTGACACACAGGTCATGACTTGACTAAGACCAACCCTAACTAAAAATAAAAATGGTGGCGCTAACAATATCCACAACATCATCATAATCCATAAGAGAAACAATCAATCATATAATGAACCGAATCACTTGCATGGAAGTGTTCTCAAAGAATAAATCCAATCAGATGTGCGCAAGAGAGAGATGTTACATTGATACTACTAATATATTGGTTCCATCAACCAAGGAATAGAAAAGAAGTAGTTCTAGCCAGTCACAGAATAACAATCCATCGTGTTCCAGTCTTGGAAATGCTTCAGGATCATCTTGCAGAGAGGATTCTAAGAGTTCTGTAATAATTTCATTGAGTACTAAGTCTTGAGTTTATTATTTCACCATAGCATGTCAAGAAAGGGTATCACGGGGTCTACTATGCCAGGAAAGCAAAATGATTCTGTGTAAGGGGAATTTCTTGGTTGTTGTAGACATAGAGAATGTGAGGATCTATTACACTATGGAGTAACATGTGATTCTTGTAGAATGGATGTTGGCCCTCTATATCAAGATGCAGAGTAGCATGAAGAAGTTCTCTCTAGCCCAAATGGACACATAAGCTACCTTCCAACGTTTCCAAAGTGGGGTGAATCTAGTGAAGAATGATGAAAGTGTATTCAAGGGATTATTTTACATCGCTATCAAGGATGTGGATGTCCCTGATGTAGAGGAATTAAAAGATGAATTTCATGCATAAATTCAACAAATTTGTAAAATATCTTGGGAAAACTTTTTGACAAAGATGTATGGAGGAATGGTTGAACTTGTTGCAATGCCTCCTTTTACTCAACAAAAATATCATCAAGAAGGTATATATAATATTTCTTTGACTATAGAAGAATATCCGGGACATAGTTATGAGAGTGTCCATGACTTCTTGAGGGATTTGAAGCTTGTTATTACCCAGATAACAACGAAGTATTGGACCCCTTTGGATTTGAAACATGTTTCTATGAAGGTTGATATCCTTTGCAAGAACTTGGTTTCTATTGTTAGGGAATGATGCCTTTCAATGCCATATCAAGACTAGAAAGTGTCTTAGAAATAAGAGGTGGTGCTCTAAATTTCGGGACTTCCTAGGGGCATTGACTGAGATTAAAAATGCAAGCTAACCCTAGGGAGTTTTAGTGATATAAAAAATAAAAACAAAATGAAATTAAACCAAACTCAAGGATTATGCACTAGAGATACTCACCATTGGTCTTGGCTATGTCAAATGGTCTCTTACACGTAGGTTTAAATGGTATTGGCGTCAAATTCTCTCATGTGTAGGGTCTCAACGCCAATATCTCTCTGGTTTGTAGGGTCTTGGTATCAAATGTGTTGTGGTGTGCAGGTTCGACTATGTTATTGGTCCCACAAATTTTGTCTCCTTTCCCTCAGTCTCCTTGTTGCTGTCACTACCCTCAGTCTCCTTTCTTCCCTCACTGCACTTGCTTCAGGTTTGTCAAAGGTTTTGTTTCAGGTGGGATCCAATATCTTCACGCGCAGAGGGATTTCTTTTGGGTGGGCTCGAATAACTTCACACCTCGCGGCCTAGTGCACAGAGGGTTTTGTTTCGGGTGGGCTCGAATAAATTCACACCTCGCGACCTGGTGCGTAGAGGGTTTTGTTTCAGGTGGGATTGAATAACTTCACACTTCGCGACCTCGTTTTGTTTGTTTTGTTTTGTGATTGTTACATTTTTTTTTGTTATTTCATTATATGTTGTGTTATGTTTAATATATATTATATGATTAATATGTATATATATATATATATATATATATATATATATATATATATATATATATATATATATATATATATATATATATATATATATATATATATATATATATATATATATATATATGAATAATAATTAATATATTATATAATTAATAAATATTATATAATATTATAAGGTAAAGGGGTTATATGGCAAGGGTGATAATGTTAAAGGATATGGGGTTATAGTTATAGTATGATGATGATGATGACGATGACAATGAAAATGATGATTATGATGCTGACGATGATGACGATGATGGCGATGATGACGATGGCGACAATGATGGCAATGATGATGATTATGATGATGACGATGATGAGAATGACAACGATGACGATGATGATGAGGAGGAGGATCATGATGACTATGTTAATTATGATGATGAAAATAAAGTTTACATAAATGGTTATAAGGGATAATGGTTATAATGTTTAGGTGTTGGGAAGGGGAGGAAAGTGTGGGAGGGGTCCTTCTTGGACCCGATGGCGACATCGAGAAGTAATTTACTCTTGGAATCTTGGGAAGATGACCAACGATAAAGCTGAATCATATGTTGTCTACTAACGCCTGCTTATAGCCATTCAACGACAAGTTCATCATTTGACCATTATTGGATACTCCCTATTAATCATATGCTTCCTCAAATTTAGATATCTTCCTCAGGATGAAGAAATTAAGAAGAATACTAGATCTAATTTGAGAAGAATGCTTTTATTTTTTCTTAGTTTTGTTGAGTATATAGCTTCTTTAGTAGGAATTAGGTTTTTTTCAATATTTCATACTATCATGGAACCTACTAGTTTCTCTTAATGATAAATTTCACGAGGGGCCTTAACCTATTTAAAATAATAGTTACAATACTTTTGTAATAATTTTACACATGGAGACCAATTTGAAAGATGAAAGTACCAAATCTTCCTACTTTTATGGGACCAAGTGTTAAAAATATTTAGTTTAGGGATTTGAGTATTTTGCAAGATTTCGCTAACTATTTAATTCCTTATAATATATCTACATTTATTGCATGAAACATTTTTTGGTAAGATTTTGGCATTCATTTCCTTTATCATACAATTCCTCTTTTGAAATTGAAGCCATGAGTTTCACATTCATGTTCTTAGTGATGATATTTTGTATGAGGCCTAAGAGAAATTGATGGTTGTATCGAATATATTCTAATATTAGTTAAAAGGTACTTGAAATAGGATTTTGCCTCTTTATTGATGAAGTCATGCCATTACTTGACCACATTATATTTTATTAGGAGCTATCATTTTGTGTAGTCTATAACTATGTTCCTATCTCTTTCCTTGACCCATGCGATTTTTTTCCCTTTAAAATATCTCCTCTATGGTATATATTTCATCAAGGTCTTTGAATAAGGTATCATCCTTTTCTAATAGATATTATGTATATCCTATAATCTTTAGGATATCCTCATAGGCATAGATGATTTTAGGGGATAAATTTCGCTCGTGGGCTAATTTTCCATGGTTTTTCCAAAAATGAGATTCACTATTTTAAAAATTATTCGTCAAAATTCTATAGGATAAAATTATTTTACCTTAAAAATCGCCAAAATTTTATAAAAAATATAAAAAATCCTTATAAATTTGAATATTTTTACAAAAATATCGCCAAACATTTATAGTTGGAATATGAAGGATTAGTAAGATTTGCCAAGGTTTCTACATTTTGAAACAAATTCCCATCCTTAAAATCACCCCTGCTCATAGGCAATGAATATAAAGAGCAGGACCATCCGAGAAAGTTCAAACAAAATGAGGAAAATATATGATATATAGAGTGGGTGTGTGAGTCATATTTGAGTCTGGAAACCCTCCCATATCACCAAGGAATGTGAATATTCTATCCATGTCAAATTTCGGTGCATACAGAAACAACTTGAAAAAATTTCAATGTCGGCCCCATTCACTAGTCCTTTATAGTCCCTTTATGATTCCATATACATTGGTTTGCCCTTTGCTATATAATCCTCATTGAGTGTTAGTACATACACATCCTATGTTTTTTACACCATTTTCCTTGATTCCCTTGCTTCCCTCACTTCAAGGTTTGTCAAATTTGGTTTAACCATTAACAAACAATACTTAATTCAATGTTCAATGGGATTTGAAAAGGAAAGAACATATTAAGAAGGGTTAATTTAAGCAACATATTGGTGTCAAATTTATCTCTCGCTTTAATGAAAATGGACTCCTCGAATCAGTTTGAAGGCTAACTTAATAAAAATTAACTAAACATATTGATCCATGTCAAATTTTAGTGCATAATGAAACAATTTGAAACAATTTCAACATTGGCCCCATTCATAGGTCACTGTTGCCCATGTCTACTCATAGTAGAATGTCTTTTCTTTGTTCCTTTTAAAATTTGTTCGACACACACGTTTCGACATCTAGTACTGCAAGGACATGTAATAACGTTGATAAACAAGTACTAGTTGATAAATTGCACAAGATTCATCAATTATTTCTTGTCTTTGTTTTTTGATCTCATCTAAGTACTAATTCTTTGCTCAATAAATTAAAGAATATTAATATGAAATAATTATTTAAATACGAAGTTTCATCTAGTGCCTTTTTCTTACCACCAAAATCATGGGCCTAATTGGCATGATGTTGGTTTTCAACAACATAGTTGATGAAAATAAAGAGCACGACCATGACAATGGGTATGTTGGGATTTCCATGCATGAAATTAATCGAATAAAGCTCAAACGAAAGAGGAAGAGATAGGATATATAGAGTGGGTTTGTGAGTCATCATTGAGCTTGGAAACCTTCCCATATCCTCAATGCATGCAAACAATCTATCCATGTCTAATTTCAGTGCTTGTGCAACAATATATCAAGGAATGCATCTAATCCAACCATGTCAAATTTCAATGACTACAGTAAAAGTTTAAGA
This sequence comes from Picea engelmannii, assembly GCA_009831015.1. Taxonomy (NCBI): domain Eukaryota; kingdom Viridiplantae; phylum Streptophyta; class Pinopsida; order Pinales; family Pinaceae; genus Picea; species Picea engelmannii. The sequence continues at coordinate 85,736 of ML797365.1, forward strand.
AAATTTCAACATTGGCCCCATTAACTGGTCACTTTGTGGGGTCGATGAGAATCAACACTTATTCTAGTAATCAATACTGGTCATGTGCCTATATCTAATTGTTCTTCTCTTTGGTCACCTTTTCCTTTTGATTTCTCACACGGCCATGTCTTCTTTGACCCCTTTCATGACCTAACCTCTTGGTGGTATATTCCTAATACTTTAATGGGTTTCAAAATACATTAATACTCGATAAACAACTACTTGATAAATTTCACAAGCTTCATCAATTATTTGATCTTGTCTTTGTTTTTTGCTCTCATCTAAGCTATTGACCATATTTCACTTATTGGCCACCAAGTTACATACCATTCACTTATGTGGGTATAATATGAGTAATATTTGAGTCTTGAAACCCTCCCATACCATCAAGGCATGCATCTAGTGAAACCGTGTCAAATTTCAGTGCGAACAATATATCAAGACATGCATCTAGTGAAACCATGCCAAATTTCAATAACTACAAGAAAATTTTGAGAAAATTTCAACGTTGTCCCCATTAACTGGTCACTTTGCAGGGTTGTTGACAAGAATCAACACTTATTCTAGTAATCAAGATTGGTAATGTGGCTATATCTAATTGGTATTATCTTTGGTCACCTTTTCCTTTTGAGTTCTCACACGACCATGTCTTTTTTGACCCCTTTTCATGAAATAACCTCTTGGTGGTATATTCCTAATACTTTAATGGGATTCAAAAAACATTAATACTCGATAAACAACTACTTGATAAATTGCACAAGCTTCATCAATTATTTGATCTTGTCTTTGTTTTTTCCTCTCATCTAAGATATTGACCATATTCCACTTATTGGCCACCAAGTTATAGGTCATTCACTTATGTGGGTATAATATGAGTAATATTTGAGTCTTGAAACCCTTCCATACCATCAAGGCATGCAACTAGTGCAACCATGTCAAATTTCAATGACTACAGGAAAAGTTTGAGAAAATTTCAACGTTGGCCCCATTAACTGGTCACTTCATGGGGTTGATGAGAATTAACACATATTCTAGTAATCAAGATTGGTCATGTGCCCATATCTAATTGGTATTCTCTTTGGTCGCCTTTTCCTTTTGAGTTCTCACATGGCTATGTCTTCTTTGACCCCTTTTCATGACCTAACCTTTTGGTGGTATATTCCTAATACTTTAATGGGATTCAAAACACATTAATACTCGATAAACAACTACTTGGTAAATTACACAAGATTCATCAGTTATTTGATCTTGTATTTTTTTTTCTCTCATCTAATCTATTGAGCATATTCCACTTATTGGCCATCGAGTTACATACCATTCGCTTAATTGGGTATAATATGAGTAATATTTTAGTCTTGAAACCCTCCCATACCATCTAGTGCAACCATGTCAAATTTCAATGACTAAATGAAAAGTTTGAGAAAATTTCAACGTTGGACCCATTAACTGGTCACTTTGTGGGGTCGATGAGAATCGACACTTATTCTAGTAATTGATATTGGTAATGTGCCTATATCTAATTGGTATTCTCTTTGGTCACCTTTTCCTTTTGAGTTCTCACACGACCATGTATTTTTTGACCCCTTTTCATGACCTAACCTCTTGGTGGTATATTCCTAATACTTTAATGGGATTCAAAACTCATTAATACTCGATAAAAAAATACTTTATAAATTGTAGAAGCTTAATTAATTATTTGATATTGTCTTTGTTTTTTTCTCTCATTTAAGCTATTGGCCATATTCCACTTATTGGCCACCGAGTTACAGACCATTCTCTTATGTGGGTATAATATGAGTAATATTTGAGTCTTGAACCCCTCCCATACCATAAAGGCATGCATCTAGTGCAACCATGTCAAATTTCAATGACTACAGGAAAAGTTTGAGAAAATTTCAAAGTTGGCCCCATTAACCGGTCACTTTGCAAGGTCAATGAGAATCAACACTTATTCTAGTAATCAAGACTGGTCATGTGCCTATATCTAATTGTTCTTATCTTTGGTCACCTTTTCCTTTTGAGTTCTCACATGAACATGTCTTATTTGACCCATTTTCATGACCTAACCTCCTCGTGGTGTATTCCTAATACTTTAATGGAATTCAAAACACATTGATACTCAATAAACAAGTACTTGATAAATTGCACAAGATTCATCGGTTATTTGATATTGTCTTTGTTTTTTTCTCTCATCTAAGCTATTGACCATATTCAACTTATTGGACACTGAGTTACAGACCATTCACTTATGTGGGTATAATATGAGTAATATTTGAGTCTTGAAACCCTCCTATACCATAAAGGAATGCATCTAGTACAACCATGTCAAATTTCAATGACTACAGGAAAATTTTGAGAAAATTTCAACATTGGCTCCATTAACTGGTCACTTTACGGGGTCGAGGAGAATCAACACTTACTCTAGTAATCAAGACTGGTCATGTGCCTATATCTAATTGGTCTTCTCTTTGGTCACCTTTTCCTTTTGAGTTCTCACATGACCATGTCTTCTATGACCCCTTTTCATGACCTAACATTTTGGTGGTATGTTCCTAATACTTTAACGAGATTCAAAACACATTAATACTCGATAAACAACTACCTGATAAATTGCACAAGCTTCATCAATTATTTGATCTTGTCTTTGTTTTTTTCTCTCATCTAAGCTATTGACCATATTCCACTTATTGGCCACCGAGTTACATACCATTCTCTTATGTGGGTATAATATGAGTAATATTTGAGTCTTGAAACCCTCCCATACTGTCAAGGCATGCATCTGGTGCAACCATGTCAAATTTCAATGACTACAGGAAAAGTTTGAGAAAATTTCAACGTTGTCCCCATTAACTGGTCACTTTGTGGGGTTGACGAGAATCAACACTTATTCTAGTAATCAATACTGGTCATGTGACTATATCTAATTGGTATTCACTTTGTTCACCTTTTCCTTTTGATTTCTCACATGACCATGTCTTCTTTGACCCCTTTTCATGACCTAACATCATGGTGGTATATTCCTAATACTTTAATGGGATTCAAAACACATTAATACTCGATAAACAACTACTTGATAAATTGCACAAGCTTCATCAGTTATTTGATATTGTTTTTTTTTTGTTTTATCTCATCTAAGTTATTGACCATATTCCACTTATTAAACATATTCCAATTATATTCCTAATACTTTAATGGCATTCAAAACACAATACTCGATAAACAAGTACTTGATAAATTGCACAAGCTTCATCAATTATTTCTTGTCTTTGCTTTTTTTCTCTGATCTAACCTATTGACCATATTCCACTTATTGGCCATGATCTGGCTCTGGTAGCTTCATATTGGACGACCCACAATTCTCCAAAGAAAAAAACACTTATCATGCTTCGGGTTTTTGGGTATTTTACTCTACTCGAAGTCCGATGATCCCGAAATGAAACTTTACTGGCCAAAGTGGTAACCACATACAATAACCGGCTGAAGCCAATCACCAACTCTCATTTTGTTTCCAAATTTATCTCTATTCCATCGTGCCTATTTTGATCATTTTTCATGTTTGTATCACCAATCTGAGTATTATTGTCATTAATTTAGGTTAGTTTATAGGTTAATTTGGTTTGTAAATATTTGTTGATCAATTGTAAAACAACTGGAACTTTTCTTGAACAACCCTCCCATAAGTATTCAATTCTTAATATCAATTACAACAAAAATTAACAACATGTAACATAGGATATCAAAAAATGACATAAACTTAAAAACATGTAATTATCCCACACAAGAAAATTATTTAAACATAATAATTCATACAAATTAAGATATCTAGTTATTTACCTCATCCAACTCAACATTTGTATCATCCTTCTTCTGTATCTTCTTCTTGATCATCCAACTCGACATATGTATCAACATACGGCTCATAAATAATGTTGAAAGGATTGACGATATCATCATCATCATCAATGTTATTTTTGACCATATCATCATCGATATCATCATCAAGAACTGGCACATTGTCTTCTACGCCTAGTTCATCTTGTTCATATGTCGACACATATTCATCATGCTCTAGATATACATCATCTTATTCTTCAATATCATCTCCTTCATCTACAATATACTTTACTGACCTTCTTCTTGGATCATATCTAACAACAAATGACCAATCCCTCTTACCTAGAACCTTTGAGTAAAAGACTTGTTCACATTGGCTTGGAAAAACATACCGATCATTTGCTTTTTCAAAAACCATTGTTTTAATCATCAGAAATCCATTGGCATGATGAATAAAATTTCTTTCCTCATCATGTTCATGCATTCCTAACCTATACCATTTGAAATCAAACATAACTAATTTGAAGGAATTAAAGTCACACTCAATTATATCATTCAAAAACCCATAATATCTATTTTCAGATTCTCGAGGACATCTGTCACTCCTAGAGGAAACATTAGTGACCTGGAATAATGCAGTTATCCCACTATCATAATTTTTCCTAGTTTCATCCAATTGTTTGATGCAAAATTTATGACCATTGCACCATATAGCCTTGGGGTGTTTCAACTGCAATATGCCAGACATATTAAGATGCATTGTCAATTAATAATAAACAAATTTATATAACTTGGAAAGTATAATACGAAAAAAAAAACACATACAGTCACATTAATATAATATAAAATAACTAAATAAAATGGGTGAATTTGCTTACCTTTGCATCTTTCAAACCATATGTTAAATCTATATCCCTCTATGTAACATCGATATCTCCATTACGACGAGATTCTCTAACCAATTCAGATAGTTCTTTCCATGATAACCTACCACCATGATGTTGTTTACATCTATCAATCCATACCTTCATCCAATCAAGATTTTTTGCAATGTATAAATGTAGTGCATCCCAATCTTGAGAAACTGACCGATCAAAAAATCACAATTCACCAATATTAAATATTAGTTATAACCATGGTAAATATTAATAAATGATGAAAGAATAAATATTAAATGCAGAGTATGATCATATACACAAAAAAAGAAAAAATATATATTTATTATAAATCTCCACAATTTAATTACCTCTCACTCTCTTTAGTGTACCTTTCCCCAACAACTGCTCCCCTTCAAATATTTTGATGGAGTTCACATCCCAAATGCAATCCACTGCATGCATAACTGGTGCTGCTAATTTAGGAAGATATTGACTAATATACACCATGGATTAATATACCATATATCCCTCCACCATAGAACCCTCAGGACGTGTTATTTTTCTAACCAAAGAATTCAATGATTTAAAGTGCCTCTCCACCATCCATATTGACCTTGTGTGCACAAGTCCACACATTTCAATCTCCTCAACTTGGTGTATAAGGTAGTGTTCTTGTGCATTGAAAAATGTTGGAGGTAGATAATTTTTCATTTCACACATTAGCCAAGGAATTTCTCTCTTCCAATACTTTATATCACCTTCATGGATTTATTTCAATGACAACCATTTGCAGATCATGATGCAAGAAAATAACATGTTTCAACAAAACACAATACATATTACATTACAAGTAAAACACACGTCATTAAGTACAACAAGAAATTGGAATTGTTTTTTGCATATAAATCGCAACTACTTACCTCATGTATTTTCCAAGATCATATATAACTTGTTTTACGTTGATGTCAAAGTTGTTTGGGAGAGATAGAGGTAGAACATATTGTAACAATAAAAACAAATTGTTACTTGTTTCAAAACTAGACAAAAAAATAAAAATATCAAAAAATGTATACGACCAATATATAAATATGAATACTAAAATTATTAATTACCTTAATGAAGGTATGCCAATCATGTGTTTTTACCCCACCAAATTCACCTTTCTTCGTTAAGATATTATTTATGTTTGAACAAAAACATGTGGGAAATTTAATTATTTGAATGACCTCATTTACATCATTGCTTTGTTGCTCTGTTAATAACCATGGAAGGCTATTTTGGTCTCCATCTCTATTTGATCGGATCACACTTTGCATTGCATGATTGGCTTCCTGAATGTCATTACAAATTTTGGCAATTTTTTCTTTATCCCTCTTTCCATCTATGATTTGCCATAATGTTTCTGTCACATTCTTCCCGATATGCATTGTATCAAAAAAATGAGATACTTTTAGCTCCTAATAGTAAGGAAACCTCATGAATTGAGTGGGATAGCATTTCATTCCTCATGGAATCCGATTATTATTACCTTCACGACGACGACATTGATGAAGCATAAAAAAATCAAAACACTATTTATCAAATGCGATAAAATAGATTGAATAATTAAAATAAAATTTCAAAACATGATTACATTTACGATACATAAACAAAATGCATACCTTGAGGATTAATTCTGTCATATGCTAACTTCCATAGGCGAGGTGTCATTCTTTGTGGTTTTAGTCCAGTCTTTTGTTTCCCATAGAAAATATCTTTTTTTCAGTAGTACAATACTTATGGTCCTTAGAGAGGAAGTGTCTATACTCATCAAACACCTCCTTTCCTAAACTTTTTGACCGACGAGTTTTCATCTTAGGACCACAAACTAGACTTGCAAATTTACCCGTTGTTTGAAGACCTGCAACAAGTGGATTAATGTGAATTAATATACAAAGGGATTATTTAAACAACATGCATGATATCTTCAATTAATTATATACTATTCAAGTGTGCATTATAGAACATTACATACCACAAAAATGAGTTAGTCCCGGGGCATCATGAATTGTCCATAAAAGTATTCCACAACATTTAAATCTTTTCTGCCAAATTGGTTTACATATGTCATACATAGTGATGCCATCCCATAAATTTAGTAGCTTGTCGATAAGAGGCTCGATATACAAATTCATATATTTAACTCGGTGCTTACCTATTTTTTTGAAATTACACAAAATTACTACCATGATATGTATATATACGTAAATAAATAAATAAAATATATTATGCAAAAAATGAGACAAATGAAAATTTTACATTCAAAAAATTAATGTAAGCAAATACCTGGAACAATCATTGTCAACATTATGTGCTCCCTCTTTATTGAAATCCAAGGAGGAATGTTATTCTTGATAACCAAAATAGGCCACAATAAGTAAACAGACCGAAGGTCTCCAAATGGATTAACACTATCAACTACCATTGAATGCCTAACATTATGAGGTTCATCTGTAAATTCTGGCCATTTTGCCTCAGTTTCCCTAAATGCATAACCATCTATAGGCATTCGAAGAATTCCATCTACAATTCTCTTTCGTGCATGGTAATCCATAAAATGTGCTATGCTTTGGCACTTGAATAGTCGTTGCAAATGTGGAATTATGAGAATATGACAAAGAACCTTTCGAGGCACCAATTTTGTTACTTGATAGGTTTGATATCTATTTATACCACATACCAGGAATTTTATTTTCGATGCATATTTTCCATAATATATAATATGATCATCAGGAAGTGCATCTATACTTTGGTACTCCATTCCAATGTTTTTCATAATGGCATGTAAAGCTTGATATGTGTGAGGTAAAATATTTGACAAGGGTAACAAAAATTCACCTAATAATATAAAACATAAAAGATAACTAGTTAATGTAAAGAATAGTAATTGTAAATATTGAATTTTTATTTTACACATTAATTGACACTAAAAAAAGAGGAAAAAGTCAACCTTTATGTAGATGTGATGAAACATATTACATATCTTAGGATTTGTGTCATACAAGTGTTCGACAAATGATTCATAACCTTTAAGTTCACCAACAACAATGGAGTGGAGATAAGATTTTCTCTTGACCCTTTATAAAGTCGTTTATTTTCCATTTCCATCAGAGCTTCATCATAAATACCATCACTACTAACCCCATGATCCTCATCTAGATGACCGAATAAGTCTTGGATCATTTGATTTGCCCCACCATCTTGAACTATGTTATTATTGTCATCTACTTCCATGGGATTATTAACTTGATCTTCATTATCCTCTTCATGTTCTTCCTCTTGTACAACATCATTTCTACTACTACTTGGTTCTTTTTGCAAAAAGTTAGGGGGAAAATCTAACTTTATAATTACAAAAAATCATGCAAAACTAGTGCATGTATAAAACAATATAAAATTTTACAAATAAAATCAATATGCAAAAAACACCAAGTAGTAGTAGAAATAATGTTGTACACATTCATATCTTTAACTTGGTACTTACCTAATTTTTTGAAATTACACAAAATTACTACCATGATATGTATATATATATATATACGTAAATAAATAAATAAAATATATATTATGCAAAAAATGAGACAAATGAAAATTTTACATTCGGAAAATTAATGTAAGCAAATACCTGGAACAATCATTGTCAACATTATGTGCTCCCTCTTTATTGACATCCAAGGAGGAATGTTATTCTTGATAACCAAAATAGGCCATAATGAGTAAATAGACCAAATCTCTCCAAATGGATTAACATAATCAACTACCATTGAAAGCTTAACATTATGAGGTTCATCTGTAAATTCTGGCCATTTTGCCTCAATTTCCCTAAATGCATAACCATCTGCAGGCATTTGAAGAATGCCATCTTCAATTCTCGTTCGTGCATGGTAATCCATAAAATGTGTTATGCTTTGGCACCTGAACAGTCGTTGCAAATGTGGAATTATGAGAATATGACAAAGAACCTTTTGAGGCACGATTTTTGTTACTTGATCGGTTTGATATCTATTGATGCCACATACCAGGCATTTTATTTTCAATGCATATTGTCCATAATATATAATATTATCATTAGTACATGCATCTATACTTTGATGCTCCATTCCAATGTCTTTCATAATGTCATGTAAATCTCGATATGTGCGAGGTAAAATATTTGACAAGGGTAACAAAAATTCACCTAACAATCTAAAACATAAAAAATAACTAGTTAATGTAAAGAATAGTTATTGCAAATATTGCATTTTTATTTTACACATTAATTAACACTAAAAAAAGAGGAAAAAGTCAACCTTTATGTAGATGTGATGAAACATATTACATATCTTAGGATTTGTGTCATACAAGTGTTCGACAAATGATTCATAACCTTTAAGTTCACCAGCAACAATGTAGTGGAAATAAGATTTTCTCTTGACCCTTTATAAAGTCGTTTATTTTCATTTTCCATCAGAGGTTCATCATAAATACCATCACTACTATCCCCATGATCCTCATCTGGATGACCGAATAAGTCTTGGATCGTTTGATTTGTCCCACCATATTGAACTATGTTATTATTGTCATCTACTTCCATGGGATCATTAACTTGATCTTCATTATCTGCTTCATGTTCTTCATCTTGTACAACATAATTTATACTACTACTTGGGGATTTTTACAGAAAGTTAGGGGGGAAATCTAACTTTATAATTACAAACAATCATGCAAAATTAGTGCATGTATAAAACAATATAAAATTTTACAAATAAAATCAATATTAAAACAGATAATGAATATATATATATATATATATATATTACCATGGGATTATATTCATTTGATCCCCTGTCCATGTGCCCATATTTTCTACAATGATTTTTGGATGTTGCTTTAAAAACTCTTTCAGGACGTCTAGTATAACAATTTTTGCAAGGGAAATAACATTTACTATCACCATTTTCACCCTCTTTAATTTTTTTCCCACCTCTAATGTTTTCTGACATTATTCCCCACAGAAATATAGTGATGATTATCTTATAAAATTGAGTGGTGTATAATATAATATCTATTATATTTTTCTATTATAACATATGAAAATAAATATGATTTTTGTTCACCAAGAAGACCTTATACCCTTTTTGAACTGTCATTGTTATATCAAAATTGTCGCAACATCCCTAAAATACAACATATTTATAGATTTTATAATGTCGCAATTCCAACGATAGTTGGCCAAGACAATGTTGGCTTTTTCAAATAGTGGGTGATCGTTAGAGGAGGGAAAAACCTAGTGCTGACATTGTCTCTCTTGCGAAGAACATTGGATGTCATCTCTCTTGTGATGAAGTTCACATTACGTCACACTAGCGTCGATATCGAGCAGGATGGAGAAAAAAACTGAAAATTTCCTCTATTTTTCGATAGTATGGCCAATTTTGTCCATAACATCGCAAGTAGATTGTCACAATTTTTCCAATATGTAGTAGTGTATATATACCTAGAACACCAAGAAGGGAAATGGATGACATGTGACTAGGAGCTCATTTGTTGATATGAACATTCTTTATAAACTTGGCAACTCACAACTTTGAACTGTGGGATTTTTAAAAGAATGAAGACTAAATAAAAGTGTAAAAGAATGCAATATGACCCATGCACTTGAGTTTCCCTTCCAATAAGGCCAAGAAGAGGGATAATACACAACCATGGGTTCATAAATTTAGGAAGAAATTCTTTCGACATGAAGAAACAAATGATGAGCTTGGAATTAATTATTTCCTCAAGAAAACCAAAAACTTGACACAGATAAACTTCTTGTGATAAATTCATAGAAACCCAAGTCAAAAATTTGTATATACCGATAGTTGTCATTCACGGGTTTAACCCATAATTTTTTTCTACAACCCAATTCACAAAAAAACCTTCCAGAACATTTTATAAGAAATGGAAAGTGATAGTATGAGAAAATGAAAGTAGTGAGCATACAATAATAATGTAGAACCATAACATTCGTTGTAATTTGAAAACCCAGAAACATATTCAACAACAACAAGCTTCATATAATTGTTTAATCTCTTTCAATTCCACAAAATAATTGCTTATGGGAGAAAGAAAGGGGAAGAAACTTTTAGACTTGCTACTAGCTAACTGGAGCCAAAATTAACCATTTAATAACAAATCATATTACAAGGAAATGTTTAAGATCTATGACAGTACTTACCTCACCTTATGCATATTTATACAAACTCTTTGAGCTCTGAAATAATTTTAGCAACAAACATGAAGGTTTTCTTTTTAATCCAAATCACAACTCTCTCCACAATCCAAACCAAAAACATCAAATGACGAGAACCCTAGAGATATCCAAGGTGGTAAAGTGTAGGCCTAGTGGCATTAATGCCCATGTCACCTTAAAATGCATGGTCTATGTAGTGGCCATCTCAAAGCCCATACGTCGCCACTATCATATCAACCAAATGTTATCAACAAACCATAAGGTATCAACCCAATAGATATGAACGTTGATTAAAACTTCATTTACATACCCCATATATCATATAAATTGAAACTTAATAATACCATTTCTCCAAAAAATATATATGATATGTGTTGATAAAAACCATCATAATCATCATCCAACCCTTCATTGCTAGCAGTCCAATCATTTGTATCAAGTACAATATAATTCACAATACATTTTCCAATTGGTTTAGCCTTGGTGGTTGGGAGGAGTTATCCTCCCCACCCAGGTTCAATTATCTCAAGTGGCATGTTGAGATCATAACAAGTATATTGTTGTAATGGTTTCGAGCCCTATTGTTGACTAACCTTGTGCCCTGAAGATTCTAGGGTTTACCTTGGGTTCCATCATTAAAATGGGGGGGGAATACTCGTGGGTTTTCCCTAGGATTTGTAACCTAGAAACATTTTTTTTACATTACATCTCATTACATTGCTTATACGTCTTTATATAATTCTATCTAACTTCATAGAATGTTTGTAATGAAGGAACCTTCTAGTAATCCTTATTACAATTATTTATTTCACACTTTGTGGCCACCTATCTATTATTATTCCCCTTGGGTACCTCCCTAGGTACCCCATATTATCCTCCTTAGGTACACTACATTCCATCCCTCTTCACATGTTTCATGCTCAAAAAATGGGAGGAAGTCATACAATATTATTTGCTAAGTAATGTAGCCAACTGGTACTAATAATGAGCATCCATCCATCCTAGTGAAATGTGAACATGGGGTTGAATTGCTTCCTTTACATGTCAACCTTGATTTCTTGTTGCTCCTTTAGTGCCATGTTATCACTGTGCTACTTTGATATCTCCATGCATTGCTTTTATTCCTCCATGTGCCTCCATACATGTTTCCTTTATGGCTCCATGTTGGTCCATCAGTTTGTTTATGCTCGCACCCTTTCCTTGATGATTGGTGTTTCTTCAAGTGTTGTGAGTGGTGATATACATCAACCTTAGATATTAGTTTTTCTTAAATGGACTCATCAACACAAGGTTCCTTTGAGTCATTTATCTCTTTATATTTTTCTTCCAATTGATTCCCTTCTTGGGGATTTTATTCATGTGCTTTTGTAGGCTCTTATTCTTATTCAAACTTGGAATTTGGAATTTATTTCCCTACAAGGACTTCTTCGGGCGTCCCCTTGGGCCCTTCTTGTTGAGTAATAGAAATATCCTGCAGTGTAATTTTATTTTTCTTATACCAAATCTTCAAAAAAATATTTTTCACATTAATGTTAATTGTACCAACTAAAGGATATCCCAAAACAATATCCACATTATCCCTATCTATGACATGAAAATATGAATGGAACACATATTTATCCATGGTAAGCTTTAAATCTTTAAAAAATTGAACATTCTCACCCTCAACTTATGTGCTTTGAATATGCTTTGTGAGAACTTATAATCTTTTAGACAAGTTAATATTGATGAAATTATACATGCAACTGGCGTTAATAAAAACAAGGACCTTCTCTTGTTGAATACATCCATGAACCTGTAATATGAAGGTTGTGCATGAAAATAAACCCTTGGTTATCTCTTTATCTTTCTTCCCAAGATAAGACCACATGTATAAAAGTACTTGTTGAAAGGCTTCATTTGAGAGTCCCATAAGCCTATCAATTATAACAATTTCAACCATAGGGAAACATAGTCTTTAAAAATTACACAAAATTTCCACTCATTTCCCAATATTTGCTTCCTTTATTTTATGTATTCTTCAACAATACAACCATCATTTTTCCTGTAAAATACATCTTGCTTTCTATAACCCAAAAATAAAACTAGGGTTTATACTAGTAACTTACTTTTCAATAGAGCTCCTTTATGTGACTAGGGTTTGAGGTGGCTAATGTAAAATGATCATAACTTATAAAATAATTCTTTGATTGGATATTATGACCCAAATTATCAAATTCCATATCCACTATGCATCTACTGGCATTGGTTTGACTTAAATACGATTTGGAATCTACACGGTTGTCACAAAAAATGCCCTAAAATAATCAATTTTAAATCAACAATAACTCCACTTCCCATACTCTGATTTGGACAAATTTGTTTTTGAAATTAGGTGTTTTTTCAAGGGGAACTCGGATATATATATATGTTTTCTTCATATTCACTATAGAAAGTTTAAGAAATCGATCTGAAGACTACTATCATCTTTTTCCTTTGAAAAATATGCAAAAAAATAAAAAAAACATTCTTCTCTTTTTTGGCCCAAGAAAGAGCTTTGATACCAATTGTAGTGTAATTCAATAGATCTGAAAATTTAATATAGAAATTAAGTTGAATGTAATAGATCCACACAATATATAACAAAGGAATGAATACAAGAATGTAGAGAAAACCTTTGATGTAGGGTAACACCATTAATTATTCCTTAAGGAATAAAATCACTTCATAAGCAATGCTTGCTACAAGTACAATATATTTCACAATACATTTCATTACATTGCTTCTAATTATTTATATAATTCTATCTAACCTCGTAGAAACTTTATAGTGAAGGAACCTTATATTAATCCTTCATACAATTATTGTTTTCATGCTATGTGGCCACCTATATATTATTATTTCCCTTGGGTACCTCACTAGGTACCCCATATTATCCTCCCTAGGTACTCTACATTGTTAGAGGTGACTTTCCTAACCCATCCACTAGATGGATGCCCCACTGTTGGTGCATATCCTATTAGTATTTTGATTAAACTCTTGATTGTGATCCTGCAAATCTTAGGGGTTTCAAGGAAAAAGCTTTCCCTTTGTAAGTTAAGGTGGAAACTGGTTTACCATTCAGAAGTTGAGAAGGTGTCGAGTTAGGAGCAACAATACATTTTGTTAGCTTAAATACAATATCTCAACTAGAACAATTGGTAATTCTATTCATGCATACACTTTTATTTGTTTGGTTTGAAAGTGAAATTCTAGGAGATAGCTAGACTATGATAACATAATTAAATGCTTGGTTAGTTTGAGTATAGTTCTCTTTGTTGAATATGGAATTTATGCAGGTTGTATGGGTGCTCAAGAAAGGAATATTTGTGTTACTATTATTGTGAAAATTGCTAATATTGTTGTTGATAAGAGAAGTGGTAATATTTGGTTTATAATTTTAGGTAAAAGAATAACAAGGATGCGAGATAGCATCCTTACTTCCTATACCTTCAACTACATTTTTGTAAATTTTATTACTCAAATGATATGTTGGTTGAAATGAAACTGCTTTTGATTTGTAGCATGAATTACTATCCAAGCATTTTTCTCATGTATGTAATGAGTATAATGTTGGGTTATGAAACAAATTGTGAGAAGTCTAGTATGAAATGGCTTTCAATCCCCATGAAATTGATTTTACTAAGTAGAATAAGTTTTTTTTCCAAGGATTTTTATTCTCATGTATGAAATGATTTTAATGACGTTCTTTGAAATTAATTAAGAGTAGTCCAAATTATGCTAGTGGGATACAAATTTGAGAACTAGAAATGAATCATCTCCGCTACAATATTTTCTCATCACTCTAATATATGACCCATAATTGTTTTGATGATGAGATAAGTCTTATTATTTACATGCATAACCAATTGATTAGAGTTCTTACATGCACAACCAAGTGATTTGAGTGGAAATTGTGTTCGATGGCGAGGAAAGATTTGTTACTTTTTTTTTCCAAGAAAAAAATTCATTTTGTATTCAAGAGAGAATATATAACACATTATTCATGTGCCAAAGCACATACTACAACAAAAAGGGATTAACAAGTAACCTCCCAAGATCAATTTGTTTTCCCACTATCTATATGCCCACCATTTTTCATCCTACACTTCAAAAACTAATAATCACATCCAAATGTTCAATCATAGTTATAGTCTTCTCAAGAAAATTATACAAGGACCATAAGTACCAAAAATAAATAACCTTCAACCATTGATTCAAAGAATTTTTAAATCCATTAATTATCTAAGTACTCATCTGATCAAATATCAAGTCTAGTTTTAGTGGGGACTCCATCAAGAAATTTCTCCAATAGTAGAAACCTAGGATCATGTAGTAGACCTTGTTTGGATAATGTGTAAACTCCAGCATTTTGTTCTCTATATATGCGAGTAAATGTGATTAGTTCAAACTATTATTTATTCTCTTTTAATTGTATGGCTAGAGGATGAAGAGTAATATCTTGAATATGTTGATACTCATTCATAGACTTAATCACAAGCATCAAATCACCATAAATTTGCAATCTGTTGATCCCTTTTTCACTTGCCAACATCATTAATGATCTAAGATCCATAAGCTCAACATAATTATTAGATCTAATGCCCAAATATACCTTAAAATTATAGTAGTTCCTCTCCAAAAATAAAATCCCCCCCAAGACTTCTTTTATGATCATTTCCTTGATATGCCACAACATATAAACCCCATATTAATGACTTATTGTCTTGAAAGACTCTTATCTATTGAGCAATCTGAATTTTAGAATCCTTTTTTATAACTTGAAATATATAATAAACCTGAGTAGAAACCTGAAATGAAGGGGTGATTCTATTTTCAAACAAAAGTGAATTACAAGCTATCCATATTCCCCAAAGATCAACTACTGGAATGGTTCTGAGCTCTTGCCTTTGGAACCAAATCTGTAATCAATGTTCTATATTGCCCCTAGACCAAACATTTCCAAGACCATAAGTCTTGTTAATCTCCAACCATACCTGACAAGTAAAAGCACAAAATATGGCCAAATGTAGGATGGTTTCTTCACAATTATTACATAAAATACAATAACTAGGCCCATGTGCCTGTCTCTTCTGAAGTAGTTCCCAAGTCAATACTATATTACTCAAATATATCTGCATGTGTATGATAGAATTTTTCAAAGCCCTATCTTCTAGAGTTTAGACCACCACCACTTTGAGTCCTTCCCAAGGAAAGATACATTACTTATATAAATAACCATTTACATTTGATTGGTTGAATCTATTTGATGATGAAGAATGTTCATTTACTTGCATGTATATTCAAAGTGATTTGGCTAGGTAAATTCACATTAGAATCATTAGGAATGTAACCCATGTAGCAATGCTCTTTCTATTTATTCCTTTGTGACTTAGTAGTTGATCAATGGATTGGTTATGTAGAACACATTTCCTAGGAATTATATTTGGAAATATTTGTGTCATTGATGTCAAAGACAGAGGGAGACTACATATGTCCAAGATAAAGATTGCAAGATGGAGATCGTTAGAAACATTGTTTTTGGATTTTTGATGCTCAGTTTGGATACCCTATATTTGAAGGAATTTTTACCCTTGATACCTAGATCAAATTGGAGCATAGGTTATATGGTTGGAAATATTATTATGAGACCTTTCCAACAATATATGGCATTACCTCTAACTCCCTATGAATGAGGAGATATGATTTTTTCCATCCGACAACCCAACTAGAAAATTTAGGTCGGCTCAACTAGTATTTACAGGTCGACCTTGAAAGTGAGGACACAAATACTCTAAATACATGATATATGTGTGCATTAAAATATAATCCAAGCAAGATATAAATTATGAGGTGCACATAAGTGATCTGAGGTGCGCTAAAGGAGCCAATGTGTATTTTTGGGATCTAAAGGTGTGCAAGAGAAGTATGACAATTTTTCTTGTTCTTAAGGTATGTTATGAAGGACTGAAGGTATGTAATGTTGCAATATAATATGATATTATGGAAATGATGCTATGAGGATTTCTAGGGAATGGAGGCTAAATATGAATAGGGTTTGAAGCTATGTTTGAAGTATGAAGCATGCAGGTGAAGTTAGAAGTACTATGTGTATAAGGATCTCATATTGGTGTCTATATAGGTCTTACTGAGTTGGTGCTCAACTGAGGATATTGGTGTCTCTAGTAGGTTGGTTCTATTAGCACTAGAAGTCACCTCTGGATTGCATCGAAGTAAGCCTAGTACCCATCAGTTTATATGTCACAATGAATAAAGTTAAAGGGTGTCGAATGGGTGCAGATTCAAGATAATATCATTCTAACTCAGAAAACTGGACCAACATGTTGTTATTAGATAAATCGATAAATGAGGACATAAACTAATCTCCCTAGATCCACCTAGATCTAGAACAAAACAAGACAGGACATGACGCTTTACCTAGGCTCTAATCATCGAATTTACTACCAAACAAAGGATGAGAGACATACTTTTAAGTGTCACTTCCTTATGTCTTTGTTGTTCCTGTTTTGCTCCGGTGCTCTTGTGATACTGATGCTGCAGTGAGACACAAATGAACCAAAGTGAAAGTAGTAAAGTATATTCAATGACAACCTATGCATATGATCAATGAATTATGAAATAAAATAAAGATAATTCTATGATAAAGAAGAATGCCATTGTATTATATTAATAATAGGAAGAGAGATTACAATCGGATGCCTTGATGTCGTAAGGTTCCTTCCAACGATTCCTTGTTTCCCACACAATTCTTGCTCCAAGGATTTTGAGACCATGGATCTGATAACTACTCACAATCTATCTTTACAAAGAAAAGCTTAAAGCCAATATAAATTTACCAAGCTCAATCCAACTCCAATCAAGCTCCAAAACCAACTAACTTTCTCCATGAGAGCTCCTCTCCTTTTATAATATGAAGAGGATAAGGTGAGGAGGTTAGGATGATCCCACTAAATCATGAAAGTGGGTAAGATCCAAACCATTCAGAGGCCACCTCACCATAGAATCTTCTCCTTCTAGAAGCATCGAGAAAATGTTCATTTTTTCCCACGTACGGAGGCCTTTGCACCCTAGATATAGTGCAGCCTGCGGAAACTCTGCACCCTAGCTATAGAGAAAGGTGCAAAAATCAGGCATTTCTACACCCTTCATATATAGCAGCCTACGGAAATCCTCCAAAATAGGCTTTTTACAGAGGAAAACACAACTTCTTCTCTCAGGAAAAGTTCTGCTCCCTTCTTTCTTTAGGAATTTAGGCTATTGACCCCTCTGAAGGCTGTTGGCTCGCCGATATAACACTTTTTGAACCTTCTACATTCACTTCTACACCCCTTATTTCTCTCTCTCACCTTATAAACGCATTTATATTTTCACTCATACAACTAAATACCCAGCAAGTCTAGTAATGTATGGTCATCTCTTAATTTCCTTTTATTTTAATGATTAAATACAATTTTTAGAGGGTTCATGACTTATTGTATTAGAAATGNAGCATTCTTTGATTTCAGGTGGACATATACGATGAGGACTCTCCATAATTCAGAATGTTCTAGCTCACTCAGACGGAGTCTCATCTCATCTCACTCGAACCATATGATGACTCATACAATCTTCATCTCTGGATTTGATACATTTTATTGCAGATTCTTGGCTTCTTTCATGATTGGGTTGCTAAGGTTTTTCATACCTATGAAGTCTTCTTCTTATGGATTCTTGCAAAACCTTACTCATATGCTGTGGCATTCTTTTGATATCATTGCAAACACTACTACAAGAAAATGCATCCATTTTGCTATCACTACTACCTTCAAACATCAGGCACTTCCAGCTGTGTGTACAAGCTACTAAACAGAGTTGTTCCAAATCTTATTAATGGTATCACTCATTGTAACAATGGAATGGCAGTTTTTAGAAATCAAGATAATGATGAAGGATTTGTGCATTGGTTAAGTTATTTGTTTTCCTGGGTTCTGGACGTAGCCATCAAGAGTTTAAATGTTGAGCGCCATTCCTGGTATATTTGTCTCTTTAACATAATGTTGATACTAAACAGAACTTACCACTACTAGGTACCAGCTTGCACCCAGCAAAGATATCAACGAAGCTGCTAAATTTACCAAGCTCTTAGAAGGTTTGGAAGGTTTGATAAGGAAATTGGATAAGTTGACAGCATATGCTCAGAGTGCAGGGGTTCTTCTCAGCAGTTCCTATTAATCAAGATGGACAGTTCTTGGGACTGTTAACATTCTATTACCATGCCAGTGTTAAAGAGGTGAATTCGTTTGCATGAGG
>ML797365.1:122540-154710 GCA_009831015.1 Picea engelmannii
AGTCATTCCTTCCCTTGAACAATAAGTATTGATTATTTCTCATATATTGTGCATGGTGTATTGTGGTGTATTGGTGTAACTCTTATACTATTGTTCATTTATCATTGGATATAGTTGAATGGTTTAAGTATAAGTTGAAAAAGTTTTTAAATTGTACTTGATACTGATTCACCCCCCTCTCAATATCAACAAAGGTTGACTGGTTCTTCTGTTAAAAGCTAACAAATTCTGTGTAACTGGCGCAAGCTGAGGACAACCCAAAGCTTGCCAAGAAAAAGAGGAAAAAATACTAATGGATGCACCTTCATCTATAAACGTCTGAGGAATGTCCTGACCACAAAACTGTACTATAATCTAGAAAGGAATGTGAGAGGGAAGACGAGGTCTAGTTAGCACACCCCAATCAAAACGGATGGCGTCATTAGTTGGAGGAGGTTCCACGGGAGAAGGAGGAATACCCCCCGGCATGGTAGAGTCTGTATCAATGAAAAAAATGTGGGCAGTATCGGGTTTACTCTTGAGCGAGAGAGTAGGATCGACTGATAATGACATCAAATCGACCACTTGGGTTTCATTCTCCAAGGGGATAATGGGGTTGACGAGTGGAAATAGATCGACCACTTGGATTTCACTCTCTAACGGGAGAGTGGGATTGACTGAAGATGAGATCGAATCAACCACTTGTGTTTCACTCTTTAACGGGAGAGTGGGATTGACTGAGGATGGGATCAGATAGACCACTTTGTCAACTGGTTCAACTAAGGACGTGACCAGATTAACTACATGATCAACCGGATTGGCCGATGATGGAACTAGATTGATCATTCCATCAACTATAGGTGGGTTGAGAGAAAGCTTGCGATAAGAAGCTGGAAGTTGAGGCGGTGAAATAGTCATGTCTTCCAGTAATTTCAAGGCTTTGTCCATATGAGGGAAAAGGTGAGCTTGATGACTGCCTCCGCATAACCTACAAGGAAACTTGACTCTACTTGTCTTCTTCCCAAGGGTATTTTGATTAGTTGACGGGAGGTCATCAACATGTTGTTCAGAGGCTGACGACATGGGTTGGTGAGGGTGTGTAGACCATGTTTCTATAACCTTGGATAGACCAGGGAAGTCTTTAAGAATATGGCTACCCTTACAAAGCCTGCAAGGGTACTTGGGCTTACGGGTTGTTTGGGTGATCTTGACATTATCAACACTCCCAAGACGATTAACAATAATTGGTTTCTTTCCAACATGTCCAACAGTGGTTGGAAGTGTGGATCCTTGTTTATTTTTATTCTTCTTATTCTTTCTTTTCTTCTCCTTCTTATCCATCGAGTTACTAGCTTTAGAGCTTTCACTCGACGAAGAAGATGAAATGGAAGGAGACCTTACAGGTGAAGAAGGTGAAGAAGATATTACTGGTGAAGAAGGCGAAGGATCAAAATGAGGTTGATGTTCTTGGGGGAAGTACTTACAAATGCAGCACTAACTGTATTCGGGACTACTTGAGTGGAAAACAACCATACCGGTAGTCTAATTGTGAGACCTGGAAGGCTCAAAGTAGAAATGTGAGGAGGACCAATGTTTCCGTAAGAAGGAAAAACAAAAGGTTCCTTTGGAGCAGGGGTTCCTTCATTGGTTGTTTCAAGAACTGATGCCATTAGATAAATATCCAACCTAGAGTTTGCTAGGGAAAACAAACAACACATGCTAAAAATCTAGTGAGCAAGCAAGCAAACAAAATTTTCTCACAATGAACTCACTAGTTGGTGATGAAATCCAACTTCGCGGGATCAAAGTAAGAAAGGGATCAGATAGAGCGGGTGGAAAAGTTACGTTGACGACCTGCTTAATAGACTTATTCCTTGGCGCAAGCTCCCACACATAATCGTGGGTATACCCTCCAAGGACCCCAAGTGAGTTTGGCCAACATCGATTCCAAGTACTGTGAAGACTTGCCCCTCCACAGTCACCTTGTGTAAATACCCTAAAGATATAGGACATGAAGGTTACCAATTACTATAGTGATTCCTGGGGAAACAATCGATAGTCTGATCCATGCGCAAGGGTAGGGTATCTAGCCCAAAATCAACTTGAAAGGCTTCCACTCATCATTGTGGGTATACCTTTCAAGAGACCCCAATAATACGCACAATCTCTACACCAATACCAACAGGTGAGTAACTCTGCCAGTCTCAATGTGACCTCGTGATTAACCCTTCTGTTAGAAGGGATTCCCAGGACAAAATGTAATAAGTGGATTTCATCGCTCCCTAACTCAAGATTCTATGTTTTTGCAGCTTTGGAAAGTTATCTTTCACACTTATTCCAAAGCCCTATGACTAATCTAATGTAAGTTTGCTACCAGAAAATATAAAAATGTCTAATCAATTTTTATAAGCACTTTATTTTATGACTGTTGTTACTAAAGAGGAAAATGACGTGGACAATATGGTGTTTTGACCGACTCGAAAGTTATGAAAAGAGATGAAGATGCAATCTTTTAATTTAGATGAAAGCTATGCTACAAGAAGGAGAAAACATTTATCATTCCATATGCACAATGTCCCAAAATTTTATTAAACTCATCAATATCAATATTCTCAAGAAATGAGCAAAATCATGCAATTTCACTACTTCAAATGCAAGGATGCCCCCAATCTAATGTAAAGCAATAAATTAAACATTTTTGTTTCAAAGATAGCTAAAATAAATAGCAAATTGACATGAAACAAAGTAACCCAAACAATTTTATCTTTTAACACAAAGTATTCAATAAAAGAAAAAGACACTCGTGACTTGAAAAAACAATGCTCTGTAATTGAAAGACACTCAAAGAAAGAGATCAAATATTCCAAAAGAAAACAAAGAAAAGATGGCTAAAAAAAGTTTCAAAGCTATCAAGCAAACTGTAAACAAATCATAATCAAACCCAAAAATTCACCACAAAACCAAATCCAAGGTTTGGGTAAGGAAAAGGCCATCAAAAATAAAATAAAATTCACAATTTTTGCGGGCTGTAGACTAACACAGTGCGGAAACCATTGATTTCCGCAGGCCAGAAATGGGTAGGGTGCGGAGTTTTCGCACTGGTCTAAACAGGTAGCATGCGGAAATCCTTGGTCGCCGCACCGTCCCCCAAAGAAAGGTGTGGAAATCAAAGAAAAATGGAAAAAAATAAATTTTTTGAAGGTTTTCCAGTTAATTTTAACAATCAAAGAGTCAAGCTGGATCTCCCAGTGACTCAGAAAATAGAACCCAAGAAATCAAAGAAAGAAAGCAAGACAAACTAGGAAAACGATATTTTTCCTCAGTATGGTCACCAATTTTGTTATTGGATAAATCAGTAAATGCAGACATAAACTAATCTCCCTATATCCACCTAGATCTAGAACAAAACAAGACAGGACATGGCGCTTTCCCTAGGCTCTAATCATCGAATTTACTACCAAACAAAGGACGAGAGACATACTTTTAAGTGTCGCTTCCTTATGTCTTTGTTGTTCTTATTTCGCTCCGGTGCTCTTGTGATACTAATGCTGCAGTGAGACACAAACGAACCAGAGTGAAAGCAGTAAAGTATATTCAATGACAACCTATGCATATGATCAAGGAATTATGCAATAAAATAAAGATAATTCTATGGGAAAGAAGCATGCCACTATATTATATTAATAATAGGAAGAGAGATTACAACCGGATGCCTTGATGTCGTAAGGTTCCTTCCAATGATTCCTTGCTTCCCACACACTTCTTGCTCCAAGGATTCTGATACCATGGATCTGATAGCTACTCACAATCTATCTTGAAAAAGAAAATCTCAAAGCCAACATAAATTTCCCAAGCTCAATCCAACTCCAATCAAGCTCCAAAACCAACTAACTTTCCCCATGAGAGCTCCTATCCTTTTATAAGCTAAAGGGGATAGGGTGAGGAGGTTAGGATGATCCCACTAAATCATGAAAGTGGTTAAGATCCAAACCATTCGGAGCCCACCTCACCATAGAAGCTTCTCCTTCTAGAAGCATCGATAAAATGCTCATTTTTTCCCACGTACGAAGGCCGTCGCACCATAGATATAGTGTAGCCTGCAGAAACTCCGCACGCTAGCTATAGAGAAAGGTGCGGAAATCAGGAATTTCCGCACCCTGCATATATAACAGCCTGTGGAAATCCTCCAAAATAGGGTTTTTACAGAGGAAAACACAACTTCTTCTCTCAGGAAAAGTTCTTCTCCCTTCTTTCTTTAGGAATTTAGGCTACTGAACCCTTTGAAGGAAACATATAGGTTTACATTATTAACAGTCATAGGGATGATGAAAATAACGTGTAACACATGCACAAGTAGGTGAGGTCTTGATTAACTTCAGTCAGTAAGTTGTAGTAAGGGTGAGTAGGAGGAAGAGCTAGAGAGAATAATGTAGAGGTCTTCTATGGACATCCGGTCTTCCAAAAACCTAAGGAGGAACAACTCAGAAAATAATATCCTCTTGGATTCAAAGTTTCAGAAAAGGTTGGAGAACATTACAACATAACTGCAATCAAACCTACATTACAATACGGCCATAACAATCCATGTGGATCTTTCAATCATGGAAACTCCAGCATTAGAGGTAAACAAGATGGAAAAGAAGCTGACCTAGATTAAACTAGAAGTTTCAAATCCTGTTACATAGCCAGAAAACTAGAAGCTTCATCAAAAGTTTACAATATGGGAGCCTAGCTCAACCATTGACCCATAACAAGATACTAAAACTACCTATATATACTCAGAAATGATACAACCAAAGCTTTGAGTCAGCAAGCTCCCTGTCAGACTGAACATGGATGCATTCTTCTGTCAGACGCGAGATTTTTTCAGACGTAATTGTGTTTCGGTAGGAACTTGCAAAAGAACCAATTTGTTGACAACCCAGCCTGGATTTCCATTTATGTGGTGAGATGAGGTTTCAACCACCTCTCTCACTTCCATCAACTACTTTCATCGGGATTAGGACGAGGCTTGAACTCTCAGAGAGATGTCATGCATTGCTAGCAGTTCTTTGAGTCAACCCGACACCTTGAAACCACAATAATCTCACTCTGTGACTAACACGAACGTCTTCATCCTTTGGAGCAGATCACGTGAGCCCCACATCTTTTCCTGCATGTGACCTCGGGCCATGACCCAACTCTTATCTCCAAGGCACTTCGAGATTTCACCTTTCGGGGGTTTTCACATCGCATGACTACAATTTTCCGATACCCGATTTACAAAATCACCTTGCTCAGATCAACGATACACCACCACTTTGGGACTTTGGACTTCACGAGGTAGAGCTCCATCCCTTGTTAATTCCCCAAATCATGATTTCACGAATCCGCTTATCTGCTGCCATGTGCCCCACTTAAGATCTGCGGTTCATGCTTGCTTTGGGTCTAGGGACTTCTAACTTTTTCTCTGGCACTATACTTTGCGCAATTTTGAAATTCTGAATTTCCATGAGCCATTGATTTGAATTGCACATAGGGGATCTCCACCATCACAAAACTGAGCCCGCTTGTTTGTATGTTAAGCCTAAAATGAGTTGCTCTACATGCTGTGCTTTGACGCTTCCTGTGCAGAGCATGAACTTGGACGACATGATGCCCTTGAAAACTATATGTGATAACATTTGGCTCCACAGGGAATTGCATGCTCCCTACAAGCTTCCAAGAACAAGTAGTTCCAGTCACCTTCTGCATTGGGTTATGGAGTCATGCTCAAAAAACATCCTACTGAGGATTAAAGGCTGACAAGCACACTATCCTAAAAACGAAAGAAAAATACATGGGTTCCAGGAGGAGATTATTTATTTACATTCCTAGACTAATTGATTTTTACAAAGAACTAGGTGAAAGCAAACTTCCACCATAGCCATTCAAGAAAATCCCTAGTTGCAAGCTTGTTTACTCTATCATTGATCAAATAAAAACAATGCAACTGTGACAACAAAATGATTATGCTTTTCAGCTCTCCTCCCAGTGCTAAAGTCAGGATAAAGCTGAGAAAATACAAGACATGAAGGAAATGCAACTCCATGTACTCCCTTACAGGTTCATAGAGAAAATGACAAAATCCATTGGGCTGGTGACATAAAACATGCTCTCTCTTACAGCTGCTCACACATGGCTGAATGTCTTTGGCAAGCACGGGTGAGCGAACGGCTGATGTAGGATAAATAATTGTTGAGTCTCCATTTTGACACTTCTAATGCCCTATATTACCTTCTATCTGAGGCTATTTTACCTATTCCATGTGTATCTAATTGACTGTTTCCTCCATGATACACTCGATGACCTTGTTCACATGCATAAGATGTAACTTATGATTAAAGCATGATTTGTTTAGTTTTATTGAATTAATTCGATTAAATGATTGATTATGTATGATATTAATCACTTTGACTCTTAAGCAGAATGATCTGGTACCCAATCTATTCCGGTACCAAGGCTCCACCTATTCCGGTACCAGCCTATGTTAATCCGGGACTAGAAATAATTCAAAATTTTGGAAAGCTTCTAGAGGAAAATCGGGCACATGGGTTTTGTGTAGAATGATGTTTTCATAGAGAAACGTGTGTCAAAATTCACCCATATTTCACGTGTGGACCTCCAACTCAGGGGGAATGATTCTGCCAAAATTATAAAAAAAAAATTCAAACTATCAACTTGCGTCTCGATTTCCGTGCATATGGTATCAGATCTAGAAATTCTAAAACATGGGTTTTGTCCAAAATATAAAAAATTGGGTAATAAGTGGGTTGTTGTTCAAAATTAGAATTTTTTTGGGATATATGGGTGGGGGACTAACTCGAATCTGTCCAAATTGTTAAAAAACACAGATTTTTGGGATTTATCCTAAAATTGTAAAAATTGTTTTCTTAGTTTGGGGATTCAGTTTCATCCATTCCTCCATGGATTTTATGTATAAATAAGACCTCATAGGTCTGAGTAGAAAGGAATTATCATGATGTAAGAATGGTTCTTAAAGGAGAATTGTTATGATGTAGAATGGATTTATGAAAAGACTCTTTTTGTAAACCTACTTGTTGGAGATTAATGCAAGATTGAATTCAATTATTTTGTCTCTATTAGAAGTTAACATCTGGTGATCTAAGAACTTCCATGTTGGCATCGGCAAGGGCCACCGATCCATCTTGGTAATCTTATTGTAAATTGTTAGTATAGATTTTCATTTCATGTATTTGTTATTTTGATTTCATGATATTTTGTTTGATTTCACTATTCGAATTTGTTTCAAAGTGTGGTAATGAAGGAACAATTGGATCTCCATATTTCACCATACATGAGCTTTAATGGAGCATCCCACTTGTTATTTTAGTTGCTCCATGATATAGATCTTAAGTTCATCTTTTCATTTCATGAGCTTTGAATGAACAGATTTTTCACCTAAGAAAGAACATTTCGATTCACTGTTTGCTTGAGAAGTTTTGTTATCATTTTTCCCTTCTAAGTTTGGAGTTGTATTGTTGAAGTGTGCCTAGATTTGATTGCTAGTTGTTGTTAAGAGTAGAAGCTACAGATAACTAATTCAAAGTCCATCTTTCCACTTCATGAGCTTGAAATGGGCAAGGCATTATCTGTGCAAATCTTTTGAGTGCATGATTGCAAGTTTTGCTTTCTAATTTCTGAATTGTGTGAAGAGTGTTATATTTGAAAACATAGTGTTTTGTTATTGTTGGTTTTCTTATCTAAGCTATACTAAACAGACATAGGAACCTATCTGTTATCGGCACATATAGTGCATCAAATCTACTGATTACGAATCTCGATTAATAATTTATGTTTGGTAATATATGATGCAAATAATTGCACCAACACTGATCCCAAGTGATGATTGCTTATTTGTAGGCTCTGGGCAAGATATGAACTGCACATTTGGTTCTCCCTCTTCTTCTTCATGACTCTCCCAAGGATCAGAATCATAATAATCATAAACATGAACCGTGGGAAAGCTCTGTTCTTTGTCTTTTGTAGGCATATAATGGTGGGTTTCCACACAATGTTTTTCCTCAATG
Source organism: Picea engelmannii (assembly GCA_009831015.1). Lineage (NCBI taxonomy): Eukaryota > Viridiplantae > Streptophyta > Pinopsida > Pinales > Pinaceae > Picea > Picea engelmannii. The sequence continues at coordinate 130,589 of ML797365.1, forward strand.
TATAAAGGAAAAGTCTCTGTGGTATGCTCTTGGAAATCCTCAAAATATGAAACATACGATTCCATGTATATAGCCATAGGATCATGAATTATGTGACAGAATCCTGGCTGCTTTAGAAGACCAGGTTGCTCCTCTGTAAATTCCTCTCTGTTTGCAAATAAAAAACCTCCATGCTCCTTCAAAAACAACTATCGATGATTAGCATCTGCAGTCTCTTTTCCTTGTTGTTGTTCCAACTTTGATTCATAATCATTATCTTCTTGCTCAGAATATGAAACATGATGGCAATATTCTTCCTTAGGCACATGCAATTTTTCAAGATATGCTTGCATATGAACCCCCTTTATAGCCCTGATGTTCTCTTAGACTTCTTCAACATATTCAAACATGTGTCTTAACGATGAAGATTGCCTCTCTCTCAGGAGAAGGACCAACTCTAGATGTTGAGCCATGACATAGTACATCATGGCAACAGTCTCTATAGGTCTGATATCCATAGGCATACTATGATAAATATTGTAAAACCTCCTGTTGAAGACAACCAAGTCTTCCTCTTCCCCTCTCCTCAAGGAATTAAACTCAAACCAGTATTGATCAAGGGACTTGTTCTCACCCCAACACTTTAAAAATGCATGGCATAGCTTGGGCCAGGAGCTAATAGAACCGACTTCCAGACATCTAAACCACACAACAACATCTCCAGACAAAGAGTGTGAGAACAACCTCATGGTAACATCATCATGAACAATCTCAAATTGGTCAACAAAGTTCTCAAAGGCCCCCAAGTGCCTCTTGGATGTAACATGGTCTTCTCCAGAAAATCGAGGAATATACTCAAAGGAATCAAGAGGATAAGGGTTAAGGCGATATGGCAGCCTCAGAGGTTTAAACAAATTATTTTTTATTTTAATTTGAAAAGCAGTGGGCTAATCATGAGGATTAACAAGTTGATGGCAAGGCTCAGCAGGAATAATGGAGGGTAACATGATTTAAGAAGACTGTGATTTATTTTCAACCTCCTCAGGGCTACAAGGATGATCAATTTCAAGAGGATATGCAATACAAATCTCACTTTTATGAATATGTAGAGGTGAAGACACGAGATCAGTATCTACAACACAAGAAGAGGGCATGTTTTCTTCTTCCAAGGATGGATAAATAAATGAAGGCCTATTATCATCTGAATAGACAAAGAAGAGGATAATCCTTTTTATATGTCAAGGGAAAGAGAGAAATGAGTTAATAAACAAGAAAAAGATTTCATGAATAAAGCTCATAAACTGATACCTGGTCTTCCCCTTCGGTATGTTCATCTTTCTGTCAACATGATCCTCCCCAATGGAGTCTTTGATTGTGGAGTTGCTAGGTGCAAACTACAATTTCAATGGTTTTGATATATGATGCACCTTCAAAATCAAAAGCTCTTTATCGTTCTATCCCAGGGAAATGTCTTCAATTCGTTCCCCGACAATGGATTGCATCGAAGTCACCTTCGGATTGCACTAGCACTAGAAGTCACCTCTGGATTGCATCAAAGGTAATCCCAGTACCCATCAGTTTATATGTCACAATGAATAAATTTAAAGGGGGTTGAATCGATGCAGACTCAAGATAATATCGTTCTAACTTAGAAAACTGGACCAGCATACACAAGCAGGTGAGGTCTTGTTTAACTTCAGTCAGTAAGTTGTAGTAAGGGTGAGTAGGAGGAATAAATAGAGAGAAGAATGTAGAGGTCTGCTATGGACATCCAGTCTTCCAGTAGCTTGGGGAACAACTCAGAAAATAAGATCCTCTTGGATTCAAAGTTTCAGAAAAGGCTGGATAACGTTACAATAGAACTACAATCAAACCTACATTACAATACGGCCATAACAATCCATGTGAATATTTCAATCATGGAAACTCTGACATTAGAGGTAAACAAGACGGAAAAGAATCTGACTTAGATTAAACCAGAAGTCTCAAATCCTGTTACATAACCAGAAAACCAGAAGATTCATCAAAAGATTACAATACAGGAGCCTATCTCAACCATCGACCCATAAAAAATACTAAAACTACCTATATATACTCAGAAATGTTGCAACCAAAGATTTGAGTCAGCGAGCTCCCTGTCAGATTGAATGTGCACGCATTCTTCTGTCAGACGCGAGCTTCTGTCAGACACAATCATGTTTCAGTAGGAACTTGCAGAAGAACCGACTTGCTGACATTCTGGACTGGCTTTCCATTTATGTGGTGAGACGAGGTTTCAACCAGCTCTCTCACTTCCATTAACTGCTTTCATCGGGATCAAGACGAGGCTTGAACACTCAGGGAGATGTCATGCGCTGCTAGTGGTTCTTCGAGTCAACCTAGCACCTTGAAACCATGATAATCTCACTTTGTGACTAACATGGGCATCTTCATCCTTTGGCACAGCTCACGTGAGACCCACATATTTTTCTACATGCGACCTCGAGCCATGACCCAACGCTTATCTCCACAGGCACTTCGGGATTTCTCTTGTCGGGGGTTTTCATATATCATGACTACAATTTCCCGATACCCAATTTATGAAATCACCTTTCTCATATGAACGATACACCACTTATTTGGGACTTCAGACTTCATGAGTTCGAGCTCTGCCTCTTGTTAATTCCCCAAATCACAATTTCGTGAATCCGCTTATCTGTTGTCAAGTGCTCCGCTTAAGATCTACTTCATGACTTTTTATCTGGCGCTATACTTCATGCAATTTTGAAATTTTGAATTTCCATGAGCCACTGATCTGAACTGCCCACAGGGGATCTCCATCGTTGCAAAACTGAGCCCGATTGTTTGTATTTTAAGCCTGAAATGAGCTTCTCTGCATGTTGCGCTTGGACGCTTCTTGTGCAGAGCACAAACTTGGATGACCTACTGTCGTTGACAATTATATGTGATAACAGGTGCCTACATGTGTTGTTGTGTTGGTGCTATGGTGAGGGGATTGGTGTCTCCAATAGTTTATTTCCTGCAAATATTTTTACAGTGGGTTGGTGCCTATAGACATTTATAAAGACAAGTTTTATGGTTTTCTCCCAATTGAGTTTCCATGTTAAACTCTGTGCATTTTCATATTTGATTGTTGTTTCTCAACTAATGAATGGTTAGATGAAGTAAAAAATATCATATATCCCTCTCAGTATAAGCATAATTTCAACAATTAGTATCAAAGAAAGTTCCTTCATAAAAAAATTAACCACTAGAAGGAAGATCTTGAGAAAATATGGATTGTAAGGAAGGTCTCCCTATAAATAGATCTCCTTTGTTCGATGGAACAGACTATGCATCATAGAGTATAAGAATGAAGATATATTTGAAGGCCCTTGGGTTTGGTATTTGGGAATCAATAACAACATGTTATACAGATGAAGCTGGGAAGAAGTCAAGTGAAAACAATGCAAAAGCAATAGATGTCATCTCAAGTGGCCTATCATATTATGAGTCTGTCAAGGTAATGAAGTGTAGATTAGATAAACATATTTGGGACAAGCTACAAAACATTTATGAAGAGAGATATGGTGAAGAAATATATGATGATTGTTCTAGCTATGAATCAAAGACATAAGAAGCACAATTTGTGAGAAAGATAAAAGGAGGACTTTGAAAATATAAAGGTAAGCTATCCTTCAAATGATTTAATTGTGGTATAAAAGTACATTTTGTTGCTAAGTGCCCATATGAAAAAAGGGAAGATATTGATGTGAAGAATAATCTCTCTCCATAACCATGAAAAAAAATCATGTTGATGAAGAAAATGAAGATAATTAGAAAGAAAAGCCAAATTAAGAAGAAGAAGATCTTGAATCAGAACTTGTTAGTTCTCTAGAAGAAATAGAAATTCTTAGAAAAGATAATATAAAGCAGAAGGAGCAATTGCAGAAACATGAAAACAAGGATCATGATCTTGAAGAAATAGAGAAGATAATTATCAACCTGAAGATTCAACTAGAAGAAGAAGTGAAAAGTCAACTCAAAGAAAAGGAAGAAACTTGTGAGAAGTTAGACTCTAAAGTTGTATCATTAAAGGAGGAATTGAATAAGTCAAATGCTCAGTTGAAGTTTGAAAAGAGCATTGAAACTTTAAATGAGATCCTCAGTTTCCAAAGGTCACCATTTATCAGGACTCGTCTTGGCTACGGAGAAAAACAAAAGACCCTCGAGGGAGATGAAATCACTAGGATCACACAACAATCAAAAAAGGAAAAAGGAATAAAAGCCTAATAGATATGCTAACATTCTCAAAGGATCCATCAACAATGAAAGAAACAAAATGAAAGGAAATCATGACTAACAGAAGCCTGATTCTTCTCACAAGATTAAAAAGAATGACTTCAGAAGAGTTGTTCCACCAAGAAGGCCTTTCACAACCCGATGCCAATATCTCTTTCTTGGCTATTGTTTTTCTTGCAATAATTTGGATCATAAGGAAATAGTTTGTAGAGCTTATGCGAGAAGTGATCACATGAGAGATATAAATAGAGGTTCTTATAATACCTCAAACGATGAATATGTGAGCAAAAGAACCAGAAGATCTCATGGGTTTTCTTATAGAAACTACAATTCATTTTCTCCTCTACTTTATTACAATACTGAATGTTGTAAGTGCAATAAATATGGGAACATAACACATTATTGTAGAAGCAACATCGTAGGGCCTCCTAAACAAAATAGGGAAGAAGATTTTATTTCCAAACATAAATAAGAATACTCAAAGTTTTGGAAAATGAAGCAAAAGCAAGAAAGAGGGAGAGATGAAACTATTTCTTATGATAAAGGATGTGATAATCTAGATTAATATGGCAATGAGATTGATTGTTTTGATTCTCACTCCAAACATGTAAACCCCATTTCTAGAAAAGGTAAGGATGGAACATTTCCTTGTGAAGATGGAAATCCAATTTTACAATACTCTTTTGTACAAGAGAATTCATATGATTGGTCCCTGTCAAAAAGGAATGTGGAGGCGGAAATGAATTCAAATAAATTCAAAACTAAAGATTCACCCCATTCAGAAGGCCAATGTCATGACTTTGGAGTGGAAGGTTTGTTCATTAAAAACACTCAAATAGAAGGATCAGTGTTGGATACTTGTGGCAGAGACAACCTGGATAATTATCAATTTTCAACAAGTGGTAAATTAGAGATATACTTTTGAAGGATCATAAATACATAACATTTTTCAATTCAAAGGATGAAATGCAGGTTGAGAAGATTTCACTTTAATAATTGTTGCATGAAAAAGAACATGTTGTAGATATTTTCACCAAACCCCTTCCTAAAGAAACATTTGACTATATCAGACAAAATTTGGGAGTGATATCCCTCTCATCTCATCAGTAAAGGGAATCACAAGCTCAAGGGGAGAAATCCTTTACCACTTATATAAAAGAGGGAGAAGTTGCAAATAGAGGAATATTTACAGACATAAGGAAATTTGCAGACAGGGGGAGTATCTGAATTGACTAAGGGTTGCCATCAATGACAAACGGAAATATTGTTGGAAATATTTTTGTCATTGATGTAAAATATATGGGGATACTATATATGTCCAAGATAAATATTGCAAGATGGATATTTTTGGAAACATCGTTTTTGTATTTTTGATGCTCAATTTGGATACCCTATCTTTGAAGGCATTTTTAACCTATACACCTAGATCAAATGGGAGAATAGGTTATATGGTTGGGAATATTATTCTGAGACATTTCCAATGCTATATGGCATTCCCTCTAACTCCCTATGAATTTTTCCATCCGACAACCCAACCAAAAAAATTAGGTGCGCTATGAAGGATTGAAGGTCTCTGATGTTGAAAAGTCATGAGTTGTTTTGAGGTTGGGATGTTGCAGTCTAAGATTATATATTGGGAATGATGCTATGAGGATCGCTAGGGAATGAAGACTAAATATGACTAGGGTTTGAAGCTATGTCTGAAGTATGAAGCATGCAAGTGAAGTCAAAAGTACTATGTGTATGAGGATATTATATTGGTGTCTATAGAGGTATTACTGAGTTGGTTCTCAGCTGAGGAGAATGATGTCTCTAGTAGGTTGGTTCCTATAGGTGTTTCTGAGTTGGTGCTTAGGTGAAGGGATTGGTGTTTGTTTGAAATAATAAGAGGGGGGGGGGTGAATCAGTATTACCTTTTTAAACAATTAGTAATTACTTTGTTATTTTAATCATCACAATGGATCAGCAATGGACTTGTATTTAAAAATCAATTATATAAATATACTTAACAAGATATACAAATTTTATGGATAATAATCTGTGATTGTGAAGGAAACCAATCATTTTTAGAGCACCCACTCTTGGAGACACAAATCCCCTTCTTCAAGGAACTAACCCTAAGAAGCACTAACTCCCTTGTTTTTTAGGGAACCAAGCCTAGGAAGCACTAACTCCCTTGTTTTAGGGCACCAACTTCATTATTTTTTAGGGCACCAACTCCCTTGTTTTAGGGCATCAACCCTATGAAGCACCAACTTCCTTATTTTCACACTTTACTTAGTAAAGGATATGAATCCTTCGTTGCTCCTCCCTTCCACTCTCACTACATAAGTATCTTCAAATTTCCTTCGTGGACTCTGCTTCTATTTTTTATCTTCTGATATGGACTGTAGAAACACTTTCTTCTTCGTCGTTATTTCTTTCTTATATAGTCTCCCAACTAGTATGAGATTTGAAGCATTATGTCCTTTGTTTAAATCATTGCACCTCTTCATTTAAATTAACAATAATAACTTCTATTATTATTATTATTATTGATAGTTTGTTAAAGACTTCAAATTCCTTGCAAATTGTTCATTATTTTAATCCTTCACTGATTATTTTCTTGTTCTGGATTTGAATATCTGCAGACATGCACTTCCTTCAAACCATTCTTTTCAAATGACTGTGGGATTGTTACCACAGACTTAATCTCCATTTGCACTTCCTTCTTTAGGCTCCTTATCTTATCAAGCGACCGATGCTTTTTCCTATACCTAAAATGGACATGTTCTAGCTTGTGACTCCCCTTTGTTTTTAATATGACTAAAATGATGTGACCAACAACTAGATACATAAGGCGTAGGTATTGTTTTATGTTTTAGCCCGTAGGAACTTCATTTCACCAAGTGACCATATATCGTGACCAAGTGTTAACTCAATTGTCCCTTTATCTCATCACCACTTTACATAAGACCTTGACTTGTGACCGAGGGTGAATACATATGAGGCTTTATAGCATAAGTTCAATCTCATCCGTGAATTCTTTCTCTTTGATCTCGATATGACAGTGTGGAGTTAATATCTTGTTGAATGGACGATTATTTATTATCTAGAGGCTAAAAAAAATTGACGGTCAGGACTTAATCTTTAGTTGAAATGAATGGTTCTCGTTCACTATGGGACTTCAATGATTCATGACTCCAGGACTTCAGGTTACTAGAATTCTGAAGTAGGAAAATTCCTCCAGAGGTTTACCTACCGAATAAGTCATAGAATGTTAGTGACCGCTTGTTGTAGGTTAACACTTCATGCTTACTCTATTCTTCCACTACTCTAGATCAACGGTCGAGAATTCTCCCGAAGTAGATCAACGGTTAATGTTAATTTGTGACTTCGATCTTTGATACTTTGGGTATTGTTGCTAGTAGGAGAAGTTAGACATCCTCGGAGGTTGTAATCCCAGAGTGGCGTGGCATGATTATTTCACCTATGATGATGTGGACCCTTAGTGTGTGTGCTACATGTCACCCTGATTTGTGACTTTTACAGTCTTTATGTCCCACATCGACCTTGACACTTGTCACCATTTGATTGGACCATGTGTCATCTATTGCTGACATGGTCCTGCCGATTTGGAATTACTAATGTGTCAGATGTCTTCCTCCTAGATATATTGGTTGTAGATTCATTTAAAGTTCCTTATTGATTTGATGGTCTCTGTTTACTCTGGGAATCTAGGCCTTTGGCCTTTCTTATCCTATCCTTACACTAATTCATCCAATGGCCGAGAATGGTTCCGAAATGGATCAAAGGTTAGCATTACTTTGGGACTTCAAGATTTCAAATATTACCCTATCCTTCCACTTTATGTCGATCAACAGTTGGTAGGATTTCCCAGTTATTCCTTTGATCCGATGATCAATGAGAGTTCATAACTTTGGGTATTCCTACATGATTCAGACTTCTTTTCACAATAGTGGTAAATTCCTAAGTTGACCACCTTCTTTCCTTTAGTGCGATTTGACGATTCAACATTTCCATTCTAGATCGATGGGCAACACTTAATTCTAGATCAAATATTGATCTAATGAGTTGTATTGATTTCGTAGGGATATTAGATCGACGGTATGCATGAGTTAATTTACTCCAGGACTCTGATATATTGTGTCTTACCCTGTCTTTCCACTAAAATCAATCAGATGATCAAGAATTCACCCAAAGTCCCTCCTTGATCTAACGACTGGCAGGACTTCGTGATTTCGCGAGGCCTCCACCTTGTCTCCAATGTTCGCTGGAGTAGCAAAGTTTTGGAGTTCCGAAGCTTCTCTTTCTTGGCTCCAATTAATGACTGATGATTTATTAGTTCAATCTAATGGTTAATATTTAATCTAGTTTCCACCAGCGATCGGATGACTGGGAATGCTCCCAAACTTCATTCCTATCCATGATCAACGGTCATGATCACTTGAAGTCTTTTGTACAGAATTTATCTACTTGCATAACTCTGTTTTGGATTTACTTGAATGCGCTTAATCGTCCTGAGCTTTGGGTTTATACTGGATTCCTCTGCACCTCGTGCTATGTCTTCCGCGTAACCTACTACATTATCTCTCCTGATATTTAGGATCTCAAATACATATAATGACAATATCATATTGATCTTCTTGACATTAATTCCAACACCATAATACCATGTCCAACATTGATCATATTGGCCTTCTTTGACATCAATGCCAACACCATAACACCATGTCCAACATTCTCCCCCTTTGGCATTGATGGAAACAAAGTAAAACCCCTTTTTCAATCTTAACTGGATTTTACTAATCATTATCCCCCTTTGACAACAATGAAAAAAAGGGATGTTTCCTTGCTCCCTTTAGGGCAACACTCCTCTGAGGTGATTCTCCCCCTGTCTATGAATCTCTCCTCCTTTGGACAAGGTATATCACTCTGAGGAAATGATGGTGGCATGGCTACCAATCATCTCTTCGCCTAGAATCATTATGTTGCAACCAATCATAGGAAGAAGAATAACTTCCCCTATCTTCTCTGCAAGATGAAAAATATGCTACCAGTTCAATATTCTACCATTTCAAATACTACTGTTCAACTGGAACATAGATCAACTTCTCAAGAATGATTTTCTCTTCCTATAATGATCCTTGAACCTGTTCATGCATCAACCATCTAAAATCATGCCACACCATATATCAAGTGTATGTCAATCATACATATTATCTTATGCATCAACCATGAAGAAAAATATATGTCAAGAATATGTGCCAAAAGTGAACGAAGAATATATCATGATCATCAACAAGTGCCTCTATCAATGTACCAACAATGTTCCTTAAACAAGTGTCATATCACACATGATATGTCTCTATCATAATATATATCAATGGAGCTCACAGATGTACCATCCATGTACCATGACATATCTTCCTTAGAAACCATTAACATAACTTCACTGAGAGAATACATAACCAACACTACTCCTTGGTAGGTGAAAAACTTGCAACAAACCATGTCAGATGCTACAAAATAGAGTTATACCATTAAACCATGGTTATTTCAATCATGTTAGTTATCTATTCATTAATTTGTAACCCATGAGCCTCTTCATTCTTCTGTGCTTCAATACTTAGAAGGGTATCAACAGGAACAATCTTAAGTCTTCCCTAATTCCTCCTTCCTTCTTTTGTTTATATTTTTGTTGAGGAGAAGTTTTAGTACATCATCAAAATAGTGTTTGAAAATTTCAAAGATCATCATATCTTAATTCTTCTGGTTGAAATCCTATTGAAAGTTCATCATCATCATCATTTGTTTTTGCAACATAAGCTTCTTTATCATTTTCTTGAGAATTTTTTTTTTGCATTTTCCATTTGGTGGGTAATGCATAATTTATTTGCAGGACATTATCAAGTTCTGCAATTGTGTCACATTTTTCTTTAGGGGTTTTCTTTTCTTGAGCATGATCCAATTGATATGCATAACTTTGATTTTCATATACCTTATCAGACACTTCATCCATCATTCTCCTATTGTCAATTTTATTAATTCCAGGTGCAATATCTTCATCATTTTTCTTCCTTTCTACTTTAGCTTTTATTCTCCATATCTTCTTATAATTTTCCTTAATTCTAGAGATACTTGCCTTCATGGAATACTTTGGAAATCTACATTCACTAGCCTTATGACCATAATTGTTGCATTTTTGGCATTCAATATTGAAGTCTTGTAAGGGAGAGAATGAGTTATAATTTCTTCTTTCTGCATTATTCTTATTGTTTTCATATCTTTGAACATTTCTTGGATTGTATTTTCTATAAGCTTTACAATGTATTGCTTTATGTCCAAAATTATTGTTGGAATAGCAATATCCAAGGAAAATATATTGATTTCTGTTAGAGGGATTCCTTCTGATGATTTTATTCTTTTTTTCATCTTTTTCTTTAGAAGGGAGTGCAACTTTCTATTTATTTGGGACAGTCTTCAATGGTATTGTCCTTGCCTTATTTTCTTCTCTTCTTATGGAGTTCTTAAGAGCATCTACATAGTTGATTGGTTGTTTTTCATTATTTTGTTATGTAGAGGGATCATATCCTAGTGTTGTCTTATCATTTGATGATATCTGACTGTTAAGAATGTTGTTCAAGATTTTTGAGATGTTTTCAAACTTAGATTGGATGTCTTGTTTTTCTAGTTTCTATTTAAGTTGAATTATTTGATCTTCCAATATCTTACATGTTTGTTATTTTTCATTGAATTCCTTATTCAAGATTTCTTCTTTTCTTTTGGTTTCTTGGAGTTGGGTTTTTAACTCAATAATCAATTGTTATGAATCACTAATGCTTTTGGAAACCTCCTTTTCTCTTGATTTTATAACTTCTTGACACAGACCCCTTCTGACCCTCCTGGTAGGTACAGCATCGACCTCCCGGTCTAAGGATCGTTCAATCAACTTCCCCTTGAGCCGAAGCGGCTCTTTTGATTCCCTGCTAGAATCTCAATTTCCGATCCACAGGTCCTTCTTCTACCCTCACGATCTTTTGCACACGACCATGAATTTCGGGTTTCGAGACTCAAAGAGTTCTGATGTTGAGAACCTCTGTCTTCTCGAACTCTCAAACACTGAAATTTTGAAATGCTGAAAAGGCTTCAATCGACAATTATCCCCCTGGGCTATGCCTTGGCCCGTATGACCACTTCTCATAAGACCACAGTCTTATTCCCTTCGGGACTTATCAATACGAGAGCCCAACCTCTTGTCAATGGGACTCCCGAATTCTCGATTTCTGATTTCCCAAAATGGCCTTTGTCACATTAGCCCCTTCTGGCTGTGCCCTGCTCCAGGTGACCACTCCTCATAAGACCTCCGTCCTATTTCTTTCGGGATTTATCAATACGAGAGCCCGACCTCTAGTCAACGGGACTACCGAATTCTCGAGTTCTGAAATCCCGATGGACTCTTCCTTTCAGGATTTTCCCCGAAGTCCTGGATTGCTACCACGTGTCCTCCCTTAGATGGACAGTCCTCGTCGTTTCATGATTTCACGACTTGCAACCTCCAGTGACACAATCTCCTCAGTCAACTCGAATCCCTGATATCTGAAATACCGGTGCACCCTCGATCTATGCCACGTGTCCTCCACGAATGGATGGTCAAGATCATTTTGGGACTTTCACCATGGAGTGTCCTAATCTCTCATCATCGAGACCTTCGAATTCCCGAAGTCTGAAATCCCGATACCAACTCCTCCTTCGGGACTTTTGCCTCTGTTCACGAAGGCTTAAACCTTGTGCAACTCTTGATAGATCCAACGGTTGTCAGCGATTCTGAGAAAGATATGATGGCTCACGATCTCTCCTACTTTCTGCAATCTCCTGCTACTCCCTAGATGTGGAAAACCAATGGTCTAGATCTCTTCCTTAGCCTGATCCAATGGTAGTTGTGCCTTCTCCTGAGCTTCTACGCTTTCTTCCCAGGCTTGGAAGAATTTCCAAAAGCAAAAGGCCTCAACCTTTGCTCCGTTCTGCGACCCCTGCAGCTATGACTCCATGCGTAAAAGCACTCGCCCTCCTGAGCTTGACTTTATCTGAAACCTTAAGAGGTTTCCATGACTCCTGCACTCCTTGTAGAGTCTCTACGCACATGAAGGTTCTATCCCTTCAGAGCTTTTCCTGTAGCTTTGAACTCTAAGGAATTTGTCCTTTTTTCTCTCCTTTAGATGGAGAAATATGATGCCCTCCTGGCACTCCTTCGCTCAAGAAACCTCTTGCTAAGTCTATAGGGTGTTCAACAACCTTGTGCATATTCTCAATGCCCACTTGGCAGAGCTCTTGCAGAATCCCGCAATGATTCTTTCTTCCTATTGAACTCACATCAGAGTTCCTCTGTGTACTTTGTGTCTGTGCTCAATGCCCTCCTAGCAGAGCCTTATAGAACTCCTCAGAGATTCTGTCTACAACTGTGTCTCTCATACACAGCCTTACCTCCAAGGTATTCAGCAACCTTGAGGTCTTCCTCTGAGCCAATGATTTCAGCTACTGTGCACTCCTGGCATGCCTTTGTCTAAGTCCACATAATTCAGAAATGCACTCTCTGTGCATGGCTATCAGAACCCGCAGTGTTCTGTCACACCCTCCTGGTGTGAAGCCTCAAAGACCTATAACCCTAAAGTCAAACAAACCCTACAAATTCATACCTAACATACATCTACAGCATATAAAGAACACATATAAACATTCATTCAACACAGAAATACTTGCAGGAAAAACTGCTTATGTTTGTATTAATAAAAATGCCTCTTTACAATGTGTTCTGAGCGCAGACTGTAATAAGGTCTCGGCTCTTCTCTACTCTCTCTATGTACTCTACTATCTCTCTTCTCTGATAATACCAAGAAGGTCTCCCGATCTTTTACATGAGGGGGATCTTTGAGCTCTTCCCTCCAACCTACCTACCCTATTCAATTACATTGAATGGGTTGTCTAGTCCAGAATCGGATCTAGATCTCAGCCTTACAAACATTCAAGGCTATATACTCTAATGCATGCGCAAAGGCATGGCTCCATGGCTCAACAGCCTACAACATTAATTACATTCAATTTGAAATTTGAAATGAGGTTGTGCCTCTTCCCATTGAATGCGTGCGCTGACGTGGGTTGGCTGGTTGGCTGGATGATGTGGAGAGATGCTCTTGCATCATACTCCTCAGCTGCAAAATTCATGAGCTCCTGCTCATGAGCTTCCCATCTCAGCTATTGAAATCCTCCTGGATCCCAAACAAATTTCTGGAGTTGTTCATATGCTCCATCTCTCTGTTGTTGATGCTTTTGCTGCTACTTTTCTGCCCATCTTCTTCTTCCTGGAAGTCTCTGCTGACTCTACCATCAACCTCCTAATCTTCTCGATCACTTTGTCTAGTTACTCCAGTGATTGGCTCTGTTCATGCAGTCTCCTTAGCTGCATTTTATTTTTGCATATGGGTAGATCATCATGATCTCCCATGTCATCTCCTTCATCTGCTTCCAACCTCACTTGTTGGATGTGCATGCCCTCCACTATCACCCTTCTCTATAGGGCTTCAATCTGTTCATACAGATCAGCAAAGGTCATGTTGTCTGCTTCTTCTTCTTCTTCTTCTGCAAGCTCCAACGTTGCAGTCTTTTCAGCTTCCTGGCTGAAAATATTGAGCCACTCCTCAGAATGCTCATCTTCTTCTTCTGCTTGGGAAGCTTCTAAAACCTGCTCCAATTCTTCTTTGACATTCACAGCTGGTTGTCTTTCTACTGTTGTCACTCTTCCATCAGCAACACAAATCCTCACCTCAACTGGGCTATGTGGCAGGAATATTTGAATTCCTCCAATCATTAGAAGATTCCTCTGATCTTCCTTCTCTGTCAGCTGCATCTGTTGATCCAAATCCATCTCTGAGCTCATCTACTCTGTCAACTCCTCGGGCTGATCTAAACTCACCTCTGAGTTCATGAGACCATCAGATAGCCTCATTTTCGTTCCATGCCCACCTGGAAAATTGGGATTTTCCTGCTGCCCTCCTGGAAGTCCATGAGATCCCGGAGTGACCTCATATCATTACCCTACTGGAAATTTGAAATTCCTCGGCTGTCCTCGTGACAGTCTGTGAGATCCTGCAGCGACCTCAACTCTTTTCCCTCCTGGAAATTGGGAATTTCCTGACTGTCTTCTTGACAGTCCTTGAGGTCTTCAATTGATCCCAATTCATCCTCACTACCAAGGTTTCTCCCAGTCTCTGGTTCACATACCTGAACCATCTCCTCAGGTCCATCGAGGTTTTCAACATGCCTCAACCATCCTCTTAACAGCCTACGCTATCTTCTAGCCATCAACTCTTTGACTGGCCATTTTGCTTTCATCTTCCTCATGGGCCATTCATATACCCATCTCGACTTGGCGTTATGTTGCATCCGCAATGCAAGATTTTCTATCTCTGCCCTTATATCAACGAGCTCTTCATCTATTTCTGCTTTTCTCATCAGCTCTGGGTCTTTCCTTCCATCATATCTACGGCCTTCAATAGCCATATTGATGTCTATCTTCCCTCCTGGAAAACCTGCTGCTGTCACTCTGTAACCTTGAGTGTCTCTGACCTCTTCCACAGTCTTCCTGATTGTCTTCTTGATTGTTGCCTACCTGCAAACAATCATCACAGTGTCTCCAGTGCTCTGTCTTCCTTTTCCTTCTCTCTGCCTGAAATATACAAACAAAGTTCTCACTTTGATACCAAAACTTGATGTGTATCAGAGTGCTCTTTCACCTCCAACTTCCCTTGCATGAAATCTACAGACAAGATTCAAAGCTCTGATACCAAAACTTGATGCAGACCCCTTCTGACCCTCCTGGCAGGTACAGCGTCGACCTCCTGGTCTAAGGATTGTTCAATCAACTTCCCCTTTAGCCGAAGCGGCTCTTTTGATTCCCTGCTGGAATCTCAATTTCTGATCCACAGGTCCTTCTTCTACCCTCACGGTCTTCTGCACACGACCATGAATTTTGGGTTTTGGGACTCACAAAGTTCTGATGTCGAGAACCTCTGTCTTCTCAAACAACCGAACACCAAAATGCCGAAATTTCGAAAAGGCTTCGATCAACAATTAGCCCTATGGGCTATGCCTTGGCCCATATGACCACTTCTCATAAGACCGTAGTCTTATTCCCTTCGGGACTTATCAATATGAGAGCCTGACCTCTTGTCAACGGGACTCCCGAATTCCTGATTTTCGATTTCCTGAAATGGCTTTTATCACATTAGCCCCTCCTGGCTATGCCATGATCCAGGTGACCACTCCTCATAAGACCTTCGTCCTATTTCTTTTTGGATTTATCAATAAGAGATCCCAACCTCTTATCAATGGGACTCCCGAATTCCCGATTTCCGAAATCCCGATGGACTCTTCCTTTCGGGATTTTCCCTAAAGTTCTGGATTGCTTCCACGTGTCCTCCCTCAAATGGACGGTCCTTATCATTTCGCGATTTCGCGACTTGCTACCTCCAATGACACAATCTCCTCTATTAACTCGAATCCCCGATATCCAAAGTACCGGTGGACCCTCAATCTTCGTCACGTGTCCTCCATGAATGGACGGTCCAGATCGTTTTGGGACTTTCACCATGGAGTGTCTCGATTTCTCGTCATTGAGACCTCCGAATTCTCGAAGTCTGAAATCCTGATACCAACTCCTCCTTCGAGACTTTCACCTCTGTTCATGAAGGCTTAACCCTCATGCAACTCCTGATAGATCCAATGGTTGTCGACGATTTTGAGCAAGATCTGACAGCTCACGATCTCTCCCGCTTTATGAACTCTCCTGCTGCTCCCTGGATGTGGAAAACCAATGGTCCAGATCTCTTCCTTAACCTGATCTGACGGCAGCTGTGCCTCCTCCTGAGCTTCTACGCTTTCTTCCCGAGCTTGGAAGAATTTCCAAAAGCAAAAGGCCTCAACCTTTGCTCCATTCTACGACCCCTGCAGCTATGACTCCGTGCGTAAAATCAATCTCCCTCTTGAGCTTGACTTTCTCTGAAACCTTAAGAGGTTTCCACAACTACTGCACTCCTTGCAGAGTCTCTACACACATGAAGGTGCTATCCCTTCTGAGCTTTTCCTATAGCTTCGACCTCTAAGGAATTTATCGTTTTTCCTCTCCTTCAGAGGGAGAAATATGATGCCCTCCTGGCACTCCTTCGCTCAAGCAACCTCTTGCTAAGTCTGCAGGGTGATCAGCAACCCTGTGCATATGCTCAATGCCCACTTGGCAGATCTCTTGTAGAATCCCACAGTGACTCTATCTTCCTATTGAACTCACAGCAAAGTTCCTCTGTGCACTCTGTGCCTGTGCTCAATGCCCTCCTGGCAGAGCCTTACAGAACTCCTCAGAGATTTTGTCTACAATTTTGTCTCTCATACACAGCCTTACCTCCAAGGTATTCAACAACCTTGAGGTCTTTCTCTCAGCCAATGATTTCAGCTATTGTGCACTCTTGGCATGCCTTTGTCTGAGTCCGCGGAATTCAGAAATGCACTCTCTATGCACAGCTATCAGAACCCATAGTGTTCTATCATACCCTCCTGGTGTGAAGCCTCAAAGACCTCTAACCTTGAATTCAAACAACCCCTGCAAATGCATACCTAACATACATCTACAACATATAAAGAACACATATAAACATTCATTCAACATAGAAATACTTGCAGGAAAAACTACTTTTGTTTGTATTAATAAAAATGCCTCTTTACAATGTGTTCTGAGCGTGGACTGTAACAAGGTCTCGACTCTTCTCTACTCTCTCTGCGTACTTTACTAGCTCTCTTCTCTGATAATACCAAGAAGGTCTCCTGATCTTTTACATGAGGGGGCTCTTTGAGCTCTTCCCTCCAACCTACCTACCCTATTCAATTACATTGAATGGGCTGTCTAGTCCAAAATCGGATCTAGATCTCGGCCTTACAAACATTCAAGGCTATCTACTCTAATGTCTGCGCAAAGGCACGGCTCCATGGCTCAAAATCCTACAACATTAATTACATTCAATTTCAAATTTGAAATGAGGCTACGCCTCTTCCCATTGAATGCGTGTGATGATGTGGGTTGGCTGACGTGGAGAGATGCTCCTACATCATACTCCTCAGCTGAAAAATTCATGAGCTCCTGCTCATGATCTTCCCATCTCAGCTATTGAAATCCTCCTGGATCCCAAACAAATTTCTGGAGTTGTTCATCTGCTCCATCTCTCTGCTACTACTGCTGCTGCTGCTACACTGCTGCTGCTTTTCTACCATGCTTCTCCTTGCTGGCAGTCTCTACTGACTCTACCATCAACCTCCTGATCTTCTCGATCACTTCATCCAATTGCTCCAGTGGCTGGCTCTGTTCATGCAGTCTCCTCAACTGCATTTTCTTTCTGCAGATGGGAAGATCATCATGATCTCCCATGTCATTTCCTTCATCTGCTTCCAACCTCACTTGTTGGATGTGCATGCCCTCCACTATCACCCTTCTCTCTAGGGATTCAATCTATTCATACATATTAGCAAAGCTCATGTTGTCTGCTTCTTCTTCTTCTTCTTCTTCTTCTTCTGCTTCTGCAAGCTCCAACGTTGAAGTCTTTTCATCTTCTTGGCTGAAAATATTGAGCCACTCCTCAGAATGCTCATCTTCTTCTTTTGCTTGGGAAGCTTCTAACACCTGCTCCAATTCTTCTTTGACAGTGACAATTGGTTGTCTTTCTATTGTTGTTGTTCTTCCATCAGCAACACAAATCCTCGCCTCAACCGGGCTATGTGGTAGGAATATCTGAATTCCTTCAATCATTAGAAGATTCCTCTGATCTTCCTTCTCTGTCAGCTGCATCTATTGATCCAAATCCATCTCTGAGCTCATCTTCTCTGTCATCTCCTTGGGCTGATCTAAAATCACCTCTGATTTCATGAGACCTTCAGATAGCCTCATTTCCGTTCCCATGCCCATCTGGAAAATTGGGATTTTCCTGTTGCCCTCTTGGCAGTCCATGAGATCCCGCAGTGACCTCATATCATTGCCCTCCTGGCAATGTGAAATTCCCCGGCTGTCCTCATGACAGTCTGTGAGATCCTGCAGTGACCTCAACTCTTTTCCCTCCTGGAAATTGAGACTTTCCTTACTGTCTTCTTGACAGTCCTTGAGATCTTCAGCTAATCCCAATTCATCCTCACTATCAAGGTTTCTCCCAGTCTCTGGTTCACATACCTGAACCATCTCCTTAATTCCGTCAAGGTTTTCAGCATGCCTCAACCATCCTCTTAACAGCCTATGCTGTCTTCTAGCCATCAACTCCTTGACTGGCCATTTTTCTTTCGGCTTCCTCATGGGCCATTCATATACCCATCTCGACTTGGCGTTTTGCTACATTCGCACTGCAAGCTTTTCTATCACCGCCCTTATATCAGTGATCTCTTCATCTATTTCTTCTTTGATCATCATCTTTGGGTCTTTCCTTCCAGCATATCTACGACCTTCAATAGCCATCTTGTTTTTTATCTGCCCTCCTGGAAAACCTGCTGTTGTCACTCTGTAACCCCGAGTGTCTCCAGCCTCTTCCACAGTCTTCCTGACTGTCTTCTTGATTGTTGCCTACCTACAAACAATCATCATAGAGTCTCCAGTGCTCTGTCTTCCTTTGCCTTCTCTCTGCCTGAAATATACAAACAGAGTTCTCGCTCTGATACCAAAACTTGATGTGTATCAGAGTGCTCTTTCGCCTCCAGCTTCCCTTGCCTGAAATCTATAGACAAGATTCAAAGATCTGATACCAAAAATTGACACAGACCCCTTCTAACCCTCCTGGTAGGTATAGCGTCGACCTCCAGGTCTAAGGATCATTCAATCAACTTCCCCTTGAGCCGAAGCGGCTCTTTTGATTCCCTGCTGGAATTTCAATTTCCGATCCACAGGTCCTTCTTCTACCCTCACGGTCTTTTGTAGACGACCATAAATTTCAGGTTTTGGGACTCACAGAGTTTTGATGTCGAGAACCTCTGTCTTCTCGAACTCTCGTACACCAAAATGCCGAAAAGGCTTCGATCAACAATTATCCCCCTAGGCTATGCCTTGGCCTGTATGACTACTTCTCATAAGACCACAGTCTTATTCCCTTCGGGACTTATCAATACGAGAGCCCAACCTCTTGTCAATGGGACTCCCAAATTCCCAATTTCCAATTTCTCGAAATGGTCTTTGTCACATTAGCCCCTCCTGGCTATGCCCTTATCCAGGTGACCACTCCTCATAAGACCTCCGTCCTATTTTTTTCAAGATTTATCAATACAAGAGCCTGACCTCTTGTCAACGGGACTCTCGAATTCTCGATTTATGAAATCCCGATGGACTCTTCCTTTCAGGATTTTCCCCGAAGTCCTGGATTGATGCCACGTGTCCTCCCTCAGATGGATGGTCCTCGTCATTTCACGATTTCATGACTTGCGAACTCCAGTGACACAATCTCCTCTGTCAACTCGAATCCCCGATATCTGAAATACTGGTGGACCCTCGATCTCTGCCATGTGTCCTCCATGAATGGACGGTCTAGATCATTTCGGGACTTTCACCGTGGAGTGTCCTGATCTCTCATCATCGAGACCTTTGAATTCCCGAAGTCCGAAATCCCGATACCAAATCCTCCTTCGGGACTTTCTCCTCTGTTCACGAAGGCTTAACCCTCATGCAACTCCTGACAAATCCAACGACTGTCGGTGATTCTGAGCAAGATCTGACGGCTCATGATCTCTCCTGCTTTGTGCACTCTCTTGCTGCTCCCTAGATGTGGAAATCCAATGGTTCAGATCTCTTCCTTAGCTTGATCCGACGGTAGCTGTGCCTCCTCCTGAGCTTCTGCGCTTTCTTCTTGGGCTTGGAAGAATTTCCAAAAGCAAAAGGCCTCAACCTTTGCTCCATTTTGTGACCCCTGCAGCTATGACTCTGTGCGTAAAAGCAGCTGCCCTCCTGAGCTTGACTTTATATTAAACCTTAAGAGGTTTCCAAGACTCCTGCACTCCTTGTAGAGTCTCTGCGCACACGAAGGTGCTATCCCTTCTGAGCTTTTCCTGTAGCTTCAACCTCTAAGGAATTTATCCTTTTTCCTCTCCTTCAGATGGAGAAATATGATGCCCGTTTGGAAATCCTTCACTCAAGAAACCTCTTGCTGAGTCTACAGGGTGTTCAACAACCCTGTTCATATGCTCAATGCCCACTTGGCAGAGCTCTTGCAGAATCCTGCAGCGATTCTGTCTTCCTATTGAACTCACAATAGAGTTCCTCTGTGCACTCTGTGCTTGTGTTCAATGCCCTCCTAGCAGAGCTTTACAAAACTCCTAAGATATTCTGTCTGCAACTGTGTCTCTCATACACAGCCTTACCTCCAAGGTATTCAGCAACCTTGAGGTATTCCTCTGAGCCAATGATTTCAGCTACTATGCACTCCTGGCACGTCTTTGTCTGAGTCCGCAGAATTCAGAAATGCACTCTTTGTGCACGGCTATCAGAACCTGCAGTGTTCTGTCACACCCTCCTGGTGTGAAGCCTCAAAGACCTCTAACCCTGAAGTCAAAAAACCCCTGCAAATGCATACCTAACATACATCTACAACATATAAAGAACACATATAAACATTCATTCAACACAGAAATACTTGCAGGAAAAACTGATTCTATTTGTATTAATAAAAATGCCTCTTTACAATGTGTTCTGAGCGTGGACTGTAACAAGGTCTCAGCTCTTCTCTACTCTCTCTATGTACTCTACTATCTCTCTTCTCTGATAATACCAAGAAGGTCTCCCGATCTTTTACATGAGGGGGCTCTTTGAGCTCTTCCCTCCAACCTACCTACCATATTCAATTACATTGAATGGGTTCTCTAGTCTAGAATCAGATCTAGATATCAGCCTTACAAACATTCAAGGCTATCTACTCTAATGCCTGCACAAAGGCACGGCTCCCTGGCTCAATATCCTACAACATTAATTACATTCAATTTCAAATTTGAAATGAGGCTGCACCTCTTCCCAATGAATGCGTGTGCTGACGTGGGCTGGCTGGCTGACGTGGAGAGATGCTCATGCATCACTTCTTCAAACTTTAGAATTTGTTCCCTTAGTAACTCGTTTTTCCTTTATATTTTCTCAGTTCTTCAATTGCACGAAAAAATTGTTCCTCGAGGTTCACTTCTTCTTCATATTCTAAATGATTATCATCTTGAATTTTTATACACATAAATAGGAGCTTTGGCTCCTCTTCTTCACTTTCTTCAGACGAGCTTTTGTCCTCTTGGGTAAATAAAGTTTTCTTCTTCTTGTAGAAATTCCTTTTATCTTAGGTTTTGATCTTCTCCTAATCTTTGAAAGTTCTTTGATCATCACTTTCCTCTTGCTTAGGATATGGAAAGTTATTGGAAAAGTGTCCAATTTTTCCATAGTTGAAACATTTTAGAGGAAACTTTCCTTTGTATTTCCCACTCCCTCTCTTGAGTTTCTTCATGAAGTTGGAAACTTCCTCATCCGACGTATTTGATAACTCTTCATTGGTCTTTTTCTCATGATTATTCTTTGTTTTAGAATCCTTAAAGGTTGTTTCTCCTTTTGATGGTTTTTCCCGTCATGTCCTCATCTCATATGTTGCAATAATTCCATGGAGCTCATTTACTATGAGTTTGTCAAAGTGTGGCTTGTCTTCAATTGTATAAATATTGGAATCATACCTCATAGGTAATGATCTTAAGATATTTTGTACAATGGTTTTGTCTTTAAGTTCTTCTCCAACTGCTTTGATTGAGTTAAATACCTCATCTATTCTATGAATATATTCAACAATGTTCTCTTCTTAATTCATCTTCAAATTTTCAAACTGAGCTCTGTAGGTTTGTAGTTTGGCTTCATTAACTTTGTTGTCTCCTTCATATATAACATCCAGTTTGTCCCATATATACTTGGATGACTTACAATGCATTTCCTTCACAAATATAGGATTTGTTTATCCTCCTAGAATGGCATTGACTGCTCTTGAGTTGTCATTGCAAATCTTCTTTCCTACAGTATCTGTGGGTGGAGTAGTTGGTGCAGTGTACCCATTTTCTACAGATTGCCAAACATAAAAACCAAGATCCATAAGGTATATTTTCATTCTTATTTTCTAGAGAGCATAATCATCTCCTTTAAACATTGGTGCTTTGTTGGAATTCATTCCCTCTTGTTGATCCATTTCTTTCAGCATCTACCTTCCAGTTATTAGACTATATTGAAGGCACTGGCTCTGATACCAATTGTTGGAAATACTGAGGGGGGGTGAATAAATATTACCTTTTTAAACAATTAGTAATTAATTTTTTATTTTAATCATCACAATGGATCAACAATGGACTTGTATTTAAAAATCAATTATATAAATATACTTAACAAGTATTACAAAGTTTATGGAGAATAATTTGTGATTGTGAAGGACACCAATCCTTTTTAGAGCACCCACTCTTGGAGACACAAATACCCTTCTTCAGGTAACCAACCCTAGGAAGCACCAACTACCTTATTTTTTAGGGCACCAACCCTAAGAAGCACCAACTACCTTTTTTTAGGGCACCAACCCTAGGAAGCACCAACTTCTTGATTTTTTAGGGCACCGACCCTAGGAAGCACTAACTCCCTTGTTTTAGGGAACCAACCCTAGGAAGCACCAACTTCCTTATTTTTTAGGGCACCAACCCTAGGAAGCACTAACTCCCTTATTTTAGGACACCAACCCTAGGAATCACCAACTTCCTTATTTTCACACTTTACTTAGTAATGGATATGAATCCTTCCTTGTTCATTCCTTCCACCCTCACTTCATAAGTATCTTCAACTTTCCTTCTTTCACTATGATTATGCTTTTGATCTTCTGATCTGGACTATAGAGACACTTTCTTCTTCATTGTTCTTGTCAGACAGTTGGATTAGGTTGATGGATAGTTGGTTGTCATTTATGTCAACCATTGGATATTGATATTATATATTGATTTCAACCCTTAGTGATTGATGTCAACCCTTGGATATTGATATTGTATATTGATTTCAACCCTTAGTGATTGATGTCAACCCTTGGAGAAAGTCCGATAGCGAATTCCGGTAGCACAAAGGTTTGAGTAATGGACCCAAGTTTGTTTCATGTATAATTGTATGACTTTTAATATATTTTAAGGTAAGAATATTCTATATGGATAGTACATGTCATTAAATTTTTGGTGGTATGTGGAACGTCACATAACGCCTCACGGTTAGAGAGTTATGGCCATGAGAAGTTGGAGAACCCAGGTTTGGGTAATGGACCCAAGTTTGTTTGATAGATAATGGTATGAGTTTTGATATGTTTGAAGACAATAATATTATATATGGATATCAAATGTCATTCCATTTCCAATGATATGTGGAACATCACGTAACTCCTCACGGTTAGAGAGTTATGGCCATGTGAAGTTGGAGAACCCTCATGAATCATCTAGAAGCCCCAAAAGGTCAAAGTAGTCAAAGTGGTTTAAGATATTTTTAGAAGGTAAATAATAAAGTGAAGTGATGAGTGTACTATAATTCAAAGTGAATACAAAATAAATTATTTAAATAATAAATTTAATGGAGAAATTACTAAGTTGACAAGTGGTTAGAAGTGGGTTAGCCCTAAAACAAGGAAAGTGGTTTAAGATGGTTAGAAGGTAACCCCTTGAGGTAAAGTAAAGTGATGAGTGTACTATAAGTCAAAGTGGATACAAAATAAATTATTTAAATAATAAATTTAATGGATAAATTACTAATTGGACAAGTGGTTAGAAGT
>ML797365.1:154717-188551 GCA_009831015.1 Picea engelmannii
CCCTAAAATAAGGAAAGTGGGTTAAGATGGTTAAAAGGTAACCCCTTGAGGAAGCTACATGAAAGTATAAATAAGAGGCAAGGCTCTCTCATTTTATATCACACTTGAGAATATTGAATATCTACAGGTGACTGAGGTAACCAAAGGATATCTAAGCCAAATTTTAGAGAGAAGGTGAAGTAAAGAAGGTCAAAATTCAAGGGAGGATAAATTCTTTTGATGATGCTTTCTAAGGTATGTTATTTACAGGTCATCTCACCATTTTCGCAATAATTTTTTTTTCTAGAATGATTCAGACTATGAAATTGATATTCCATTGAGAAAAGATATCCAAGTATCTTTGGTACAAATTTCATCTTGTGGGTCATTGTAGTTTTGGAGTTACACTCTGTGGAAAATAGGGTTTGTGGTTAGTCCCGAAACTAGTCTAAAACATGTGTTTCATGTAAAAATGTCATAAATTATTCATAAAATATCCAAATTAAGTAAGATAAAAAAAATTAGTTATAGTACAGTCTTTAGTATTCTGTGTAAAATTTTCAGATCCATACAACAAATATTCTGTGTGGGGCACGCTCTACACGTTTGCTCTCTAGAATAAGCCAGAATTCAACAAGGTATTCCATTTTTTCTATAACTCCTTTTCTGAGAAGTTCCAAGTAGTGACACTTGGAGGAATTGAATAAAACACACTGAAGAAAATTGTGTACTTTTTTATATCTTTATTCATTACAAGTACATAGTTATGATTATTTCAAGTTAGGGTTGTTGACTAATCCAAAACTAGTCATGTGAGACTAAAGTAAAGTTTGATGAAAATGCTAGTATCTTGTTGTTAAAGTTAAGGAAGGTTTGTAGGTATGTGATTATATACACCAGGTCTATTACAGAGTTGCAAATCATATTTGGATGATGAAATTGATGAAGGATTTTGGTTGAGGCACATGTTGGGTACATGGTTTAGACAAGTAGTTGATGAGTTGGCACATACATGAGGTGTATAGTTGATGATGTTGGTACATCTTGATGAGTCATAGTTGATGAGTAGTTGATACATGATTGGTACATACTTTGTATATGGTTGGAGGAACTTGTTAGTAGTATTGTTGACACATGGTTTATGGATGATGTATCATACTTGTATTGGTATATTATTATAAGAACATATTGATATTTGTGATGATTATGAGTTGTTGTGTTATGCTTGGTTGATGCACATCTTTGAGAGTTTTCTTGGTGATTGATATTGGTGAGTAGATCTGATTTGGTTGATAAGATTGATGAGACAGGTTGTTGTAATAGGTTGTTTGAATAGGTTTTTGTGACATGTTATTTGTAATGGTTTGGTGCATGGTTGATGCACTTGTTTATGGTATAGGTTGATTGGTACAATTTTACAACAGTATATCTCACAGTGATAGTGTGACAGTGGTTCCATCATTATACTTATATGTCAGGGTGGTTGGATGGGGCAATGACAGGTGGTTGTAGCTAGAGAACATAGGGGGTTGTAGCCTCCTTCTAGTTATAGCCATAGAATTGGGGAGTTAGAGCTTCCCTCAAGTTGTATCCTGATAAACTAGGGGGTTGGAGCCTCCTTCCAGTTGAAACTGGTAAACAAAGGAAGTTGGTGCTTCCAATGAATGTAATTATTCAATACATATAAGAAGCATTCTGTGGTTTTCTCTCGCTTTGGTTTTCCACGTAAAACACTGGTGTACTGTGTATGTGTATGATTATTCATTTGTTCATTGCTTATTTACTCTGCATTTATTGGATGATAATGCTACATTGATATAACACTTGGATTATATGGTTAAAAAAGATTAAATTGCTCTATTACTGATTCACCCCCCCTCTCAGTAATCCAACAATTAGTATCAGAGCCGGTTCCTTCAGGAAAAAGTTTAACCACTGGAAGGAGATCATGGATTATTCTAAGAATGGAGTACCAATATTTAATGGTCAGAATGGTTTTAAGTATGAGATGTGGAGCATAAGGACAAAAGTATTTTTACAGGCACAAGGACATTATATTTGGCTATCAGTTGTTACAGGATATGAAAGTTCAAAAAGGGCAAAGACTGCATCCAAGAAGGAATTGAGAAAGAATAAAAAATAGCAATGGATTTCATCTAGGAAGGATTACCTAATATGGTAAGAGAAAAGGTTGGTAAATGTTCATCAACAAAATAACTTTGGGATAAGTTACATGACATATATTCTTCACCCATCATAGATTCAGAAAATGTCAAAGAAGATGCAGATACAAATCAAGAAGAATTATGTTCACCATGTCAAGTAGATTCAGAAGATGAAGAGTACATAATCACCAGAGGTATGTTGTTTTGTTTTAATTGTGAAAAACGTGGACATCTTGAAATAGAATTCCATGAAGGAAATGAGACATAAAAACTAATTGAAAAGGAAGACAATTATGAAGAAGAATTGATTAGTGATTTAGATTGACTAAGAGAAGAAAACAATTCACTCGAGAAAGAATTGATGAAACAAAAGGAAAGTGTTCACATTTTTGAAGAATTACAACAGGTCATTGGGAACTTAAGAACTCGGCTAGAAGAAGCCAGAAAGATCGAAGAAAATCTTGAATATCAAAAGCAATGTTTGGAAAACAACATAGTAGCACATAAGGAAGAAGAAGAAATGAGAGAGAATATATTGATAGATCATTTCAAGGAAATAACTAATGATCTAAACTAGCTTGAGGCAGAATTTGGTCAAGAAGAGAAAGGACTTGAAGAAGAAATAATCACATTAAAAATTCATCTTGAAGAAGCGAAAAGAACAGAAGAAGTCATGAAGTCTCAGATAATGAAGAAAGAAGAAGAGGTTGAGAAGCTTGAAGAAGAATTTGTCACATTGAGAAGTAAAATTGTCAATCTCAACAAGAACGTTGAAGAGACAGAAACATCCACATCAGTTATAGAGAATGAAGAGAAGCACTCTAGGTTGCTAGAAAAGAAGAATGAAGAAAATAGAAACAGTAATGTAGAAGTACTCAAAGGAAGGAATCATGGTCAACCAGAATCTAAGAAAACTATTGAAGATACATCTTCAAGAAGACCATCCATGTTCAAGCCACAAAGAAGCTTCAATCATGATCATGATCAGTCAGGGAAAAAATTCAGAAGGACTATTCCACAAAGAAGACCATTCACTCCCAGGTATGCAAATTTATTTTATGGTCATTCTTTTTATTGTACTAACTTTGGACATAAGGTTGCAGATTGCAGGGATTATAAAAGAAATGTTCAAGCAATAAGTGCTTATGTGGTCGCACGTAACATTGAGTGTTACAAATGTCATAACTATTGACACATAGTCAATGATTGTAGAAGCATTAACGATACTTCCATGAAAGAGAATACTGATATTCGATATAAGAAAGTATGGATAAGAAAATAGGAAGAACAAGTGAACAAAGACCAGGTACCAGAGATCACAAGATTGGAAATAAAACGAGATGAAAAAAATTCTACAAAGAAAAAGAAAGATGTCAAATATAGAAAGGTTTGGAAAATAACTGAAAGAAAGGAAGGGCGGGTAAATAAGGAACATGTTCAAGAGATTTTACTTTCAGGCATTGTAGTGAAAGATGAATCCACAGACAGAAAGAAATAAGTCAGAACTCAGAGAGATAATGAATCTACCATTGAAGATGATGATAAATCTACCAATGAAGATGATGATGAATACACATCAGAGCATGAATTGTTATGAGCCATTCGAATTAGATACTCCCAAGTAATATGAATATTAGACAGGGGGAGTCTATGTGATAGTTGTGACAAACCAAAGAACCATCCTTAGAGAAGCTTGCAGATTTTGAGAAGATAGATTCAGAGAAATCAGTTACCAGAAGTATAGTTTGATAGATTAATCAAGACTCCATGATAATATAGTGATAAATGGGTCAGCATTATGAACAATTGCACAAGTAGAGCCTTGGACAATATGGACAGATATGGATTCATAAGAACACTTAGCAGGTTTGGACAGATATATGATAGTGGACGAGAGCATGGATTCATAGATTGGTTCAGAGAGTGGTTCAGAGACAAAGGAACATTATCATAATGAATGATAATTACACGGGAAATGGCTCGAACAATGCTAATGGATTCCAAATTGACAGATATTTTTTGGACACATGTAGTGCATACATCAATTCACATTCAAAACAGAGTAATGCTCATAAACAACAATGGAAAAACTCCCTACGAACTATGGAAATGAAGCGCAGACAACAACCTCTACATCAAGGTAACTCAAGATAATATTTTATTAATTGAAATTTATGTTGATGATATTGTTTTGGAAGTAATAATGACAGGTTAAGCTAGAAATTTGCAAAGGATATGTAAAATGAATTTGAAATGTCATTACTTTGAGAACTATCCTTCTTTTTTAGTCTTCAGATATGTCAAAGAAACCAAGGAATTTTTATTTCTCAAACTAAGTATATTAGAGAAATGCTAAAGAGTTTTGGAATGGAAGATTGCAAACCAGTTACCACTCCTATGCAAACCAGTTGCAAGTTGCGCAAATATGATGATTCAAAGTCTACAGACTAGAGGCAATATAGGTCAATGATTGGTAGCTTAATATATGTGACAACATCCAGACTAGATGTAATGCAGGTAGTTGGACAGGTGGAAAGATTTCAAGAAGCACCAAAGTAATGACATGTCTTAGCAGTAAAGAGGATTTTTAGATATCTCAAAGGAACATAAGAGTTTGGATTATGGTATCCAAAAGGAAAAGATCTATCACTTATTGCCTACATAGATGCAGATTGAGAAAGTTGCATTGATGACTAACAAAGCATCAGCGGAGCAACGTTCTACTTGGGTGAGTGTTTAGTATCAAGGTTAAGCAAGAAACAATCATCAATATCCTTATCTACAACCAAGGCAGAGTATATTGCAACAACAAAATGTTGTACATAGGTTCTATGGATGAAACAAACTCTGACAGATATGTAGGTTGAGTATGATGATCGCATTCCAATCTATTGTGATAATACAAATGCCATTAGAATCTCAAATAACCTGGTGATGCATTTCGAGACAAAGTACATTCCAATAAAGTATCACTTTCTATGGGAACATGTTGCAGAGAAGAACATCAGAGTTGAATATGTGGGCACAAAAGAAAAAGTGGCAGACATCCCTACAAAACTACTTCCAAGAGAAGCCTTTGAGTATCTTCACAAGAGAATCAGAGTAATTTCTACTCCAAAATGAATGCTTTTGAATGTTTATCTTATATGTCTTAGATGTACATGATGAAGCACCATAAATAGGACAAATGGGGAGAGATTTATCATATGCAAAGGTAAATTCTTGGAGAGAGAGCATAGAGGCATGTTTCCAAGGGGAGCGATTGTCACAACGGAAGAATGAGAGATATGAATTTAGAGTGATACCATTTGTCAAAGGGGGAGATATTATTCATATGAAGGGAAAGAGAGTAATAAGAGGCTTATAAACACAAAGAAAAATCAAGGGCACGCAAATAGGGCGAGAATCCCCCAAGGAGAGTTTAGTCAGGGGGAGAAGCCCCAAAGGGAGATACCCTTTTCCATTTATGTCAAAGGGGGAGAGATAGAAACATTTATGAAGAGTATAAGCATGAATGTTATCATGACTAAGTGTTTCCATCAATGTTGGTGTTGCCATTAATGTCAAAGGGGGAGATTGTCAGACATTTGGCTTAGGTTGATGGATAGTTGGTATGGATTGTTGGTTGCAATTGATGTCAACCATTGGAGAGTGATATTGTAGACTGATGTCAACCCTTAGTGATTGATTTCAACCCTTGGAGAAAGTGCGGTAGCGAATTCCAGTAGCACAAAGGTTTGGGTAATGGACCCAATTTTGTTTCATGTATAATGGTATGAGTTTTAATATATTTGAAGGTAATACTATTCTATATTGATATTACATGTCATTCCATTTCTGGTGGTATGTGGAACGTGACATAACTCCTCATGGTTAGAGAGTTATGGCCATGAGAAGTTGGAGAACCCAGGTTTGGGTAATGGACCCAAGTTGGTTTGATGGATAATGGTATGCGTTTTGATATATTTGAAGGCAATACTATTCTATATAGATAGTACATATCATTCCATTTCCAGTGTTATGTGGAACATCACGTAACTCCTCACAGTTAGAGAGTTATGTCCATGTGAAGTTGGAGAACCCTCATGAGTCATCTAGAAGCCCCAAAAGGTCAAAGTAGTCAAAATGGTTTAAGAGATTTTTAGAAGGTAAATAATAAAGTGAAGTGATTAGTGTACTATAATTCAAAGTGAATACAAAAGAAATTATTTAAATAATAAATTTAATGGAGAAATCACTAAGTTGACAAGTCGTTAGAAGTGGGTTAGCCCTAAAACAAGGAAAGTGGTTTAAGATGGTTAGAAGGTAACCCCTTGAGGTAAAGTGAAGTGATGAGTGTACTATAAGTCAAAGTGGATACAAAATAAATTATTTAAATAATAAAATTAATGGATAAATTACTAATTGGACAAGTGGTTAGAAGTTGGTTAACCCTAAAATAAGGAAAGTGGGTTAAGATGGTTAAAAGGTAACCCCTTGAGGAACCTACATGAAAGTATAAATAAGAGGCAAGGCTCTCTAATTTTATATCACACTTGAGAATATTGAATATCTATAGGTGACTTAGGTAACCAAAGGATATCTAAGCCGAATTTCAGAGAGAAGGTGAAGTAAAGAAGGTCGAAATTCAAGGGAGGATAAATTCTTTTGATGATGCTTTCTAAGGTATGTTATTTACAGGTCATCTCACCATTTTCGCAATAATTTTTTGTCTAGAATGATTCATACCGTGAAATTGATAGGCCATTGAGAAAACATATCCAAGTATCTTTGGTACAAATTTCAGCTTGTGGTTCGTTGTAGTTTTGGAGTTACACTCCTTGGAAAATAGGATTTGTGGCTAGTCCCGAAAATAGTCTAAAACAAGTGTTTCGAGTAAACACGTCATAACTTCATCATAATAGATCCAAATTAAGTAAGAATTTTTTTTTTGGTTATAGTAAAGTATATATTAGTCTTTGTAAAATGTTTATATCCATACAACAAACATTTTGTGTGGGGCACGCTCTACACATTTGCTCTCTAGAATAAGCCAGAATTCAACAAGGTATGCCATTTTCACTATAACTCCTTTTCTGAGAGGTTCCAAGTAGTGAAACCTGGAGGAATTGCATAAACAAACTAAAGAACATTGTGTACTATTTTCATATCTTTATTCATTACAAATACATAGTTATGATTATTTCAAGTTAGGGTTGTTGACTAATCCAAAACTAGTCATGTGAGACTAAAGTAAAGTTTGATGAAAATGCTAGTCTCTTGTTGTTAAAGTTAAGGAAGGTTTGCATGCATGTGATCATATACCCCAGGTCTATTACAGAGTTACAAATCATATTTGGATGATGAAATTTATGAGGGATTTTGTTTGATTCATATGTTGGGTACATGGTTTAGACAAGTAGTTGATGAGTTGGCACATACATGAGGTGTAGAGTTGATGATGTTGGTACATCTTGATGAGTCATAGTTGATGAGTAGTTGATACATGATTGGTAAATACTTTGTATATGGTTGGAGGAACTTGTTAGTAGTATTGTTGACACATGGTTTATGGATGATGCAACATACTTGTATTGGTATATTATTAGAAGAACATATTGATCTTTGTGATGATTATGAGTTGTTGTGTTATGCTTGGTCGATGCACATATTTCAGATTTGTCTTGGTGATTGATCTTGGTGAGTAGATATGATTTGGTTGATAAGATTGATGAGACAGGTTGTTGTGATAGGTTTTTTGGATAGGTTTTTGTCACATGTTATTTGTATAGGTTTGGTGCATGGTTGATGCACCTGTTCATGGTACAGGTTTTGTACAGGTTTGGTGCATGATTGATGCACTTGTTCATGGTACAAGTTGATTACAAGTTGAGGTACATGTTGGTGCATGGTTGATGCACTTGTTTATGGTACAGGTTGATTACAGGTTGATTGGTACAGGTTTACAGCAGTATATCTCACAGTGATAGTGTGACAATGGTTCCATCATTCTACTTATACGTCAGGGTGGTTGGATGGGGCAAGGAAAAGTGGTTGTAGCCAGCTTCCGGTTGTAGCCAGAGAACATAGGGGGTTGTAGCCTCCTTCTGGTTATGGCCATAGAATTGGGGAGTTGGAGCTTCCCTAAGGTTTTAGCTTGAGAAACTAGGGGGTTGGAGCCTCCTTCTAGTTGCAGATGGAAAACAAAGGAAGTTGGTGCTTCCAATGAATGTAATTCTTCAAGACATATAAGAAAAATCATTATGTGGTTTTCTCCTGCTTTGGGTTTCCATGTAAAACATTGGTGTATTGTGTATCTGTATGATTTTTCATTTGTTCATTGCTTATTTACTCTGCAGTTATTAGATGATGATGCTACATTGATATAACACTTGGATTATATGCTTAGAAAGGATTAAATTCCTCTATTATTGATTCACCCCCCCTCTCAGTAATCCAACAGTTCTTTCTTTCTTATATAGTCTCCCAACTGGTGTGAGATTTGAAGCATTGTGTCCTTTTGCTTAAACCATTGCACCTATTCATTTAAATTAACAATAATATTTTCTATTATTATTATTATTATTGATAGTTTGTTAAAGACTTCAAATTCCTTGCAAATTGTTCAGTATTTTAATCCTTCACTGATTATTTTCTTGTTTTGGATTTGAATATATGCAGAAAGACGCTTCCTTAAAACCATTCTTTTCAAATGACCGTGGGATTGTTATACAGACTTAATATCCATTTTCACTTCCTTATTTAGGCTCCTTACCTTATCAAGCGACCAATGCTTTTTCCTGTACCTAAAATGGACATGTGATAGCTTGTGACTCCCCTTTGTTTTTCATATGACCAAAATGTTGTGACCAACAACTATATGCATAAGGTGCAGGGCTTGTTTATGTTTTAGACCGTAGGCACTTCATTACACAAAGTGACCATATATTGTGACCAGGTGTTAACCCAGTTGTCCCTTTAACTCATCACCACTTTACATTAGACCTTGACCTGTGACCGAGGGTGAATACATATGAGGCTTTATCACGGAAATTCAATCTCATCCATCAATTCTTTCTCTTTGATCTTGATCTGACGGTGTGGAGTTAATATCTTGTTGAATGGATGATTCTTGCTTATCTAGAGGCTAAAACAAATCGATGGTCATGAATTAATATGTAGTTGAAATGAACGATTATCGTTCACTTCAGGACTTCGACGATTCATGACTCTGGGACATTGGGTTACTAGAATTCTGAAGTAGGACAATTCCTTCAGAGGTTTACCTACCGAATAATTCATAGGATGTTAGTGACCACATGTTGTCGGTTAACACTTCATGCTTACTCTATTCTTCCACTATGCTTGATCAACGGTCGAGAGTGCTCCCGAAGTAGATCAACGGTTAACGTTAATTCGTGACTTCGGCCTTTGATACTTTGGGTATTGTTGCTATTAGGAGAACTTGGACATCCCCAATGGTTGTAATCCCAAAGTGACGTCGCATTCTGATGTCACCTATGATGATGTGGACCCTTATTATGTGTGGTACGTGTCACCCTGATTTGTGACTTTTACAGTCCTTATGTCCCACATCGACCTTGAAACTTGTCACCATTTGATTGAGCCACGTGTCATCTATTGCTGACATGGTCCTATTGATGTGGACCTATTGATGTGTCACATGTCTTTCTCCTAGATCTAACAGTTTTAGATTCATTCAAAGTTCCTTATTTATCTGACAGTCTCTATTTACTTTGGGACTCCATGCCTTTGGCCCTACTGATCCTATCCTTCCACTATTTCATCCAACGGTTGAGAATGGTCTTGAAATGGATTAATGATTAGAGTTATTTAGAGACTTCGGGATTTCAAAGCTTACCTATCCTTCCACTTTATGTCGATCAACAGTCGACGAGATTTCACATTTCTTCCTTTGATCCAACGGTTCACAGGAGTTTATGAATTTGAGGCTTCGGGCTTCGGCCTTCTGGTATTCCTACATGATTCATACTTCTTTTCGTCGGAGTGGTCAATGCCAGAGTTGACCACCTTATTTCCTTTAGTGTTATCTAATGATTTAACATTTCCATTCTAGATCGATGGTCAACGCTTAATTATAGATCAAATCTTGATCTAACGACTCGTATTTCTTCTGTAGGGATATTAGATCGACGGTATGCATGAGTTCATTTACTCTGGAACTCCAGGATATTATGGCTTACCCTGTCCTTCCACTAAACTTGATCGGATGGTCGATAATTCACCTAAAGTCCCTCCTTGATCTAATGACCGGCAGGACTTCATGATTTCATGAGGTCTCTACCTTGTCTCCAATGTTCACCGAAGTGGCGAAGTTTTGGAGTTTCGAAGCTTCTCCTTCTTGGCTCCCATCAATGGTTGATGATCAATTAGTTCGATATAATGGTTGAGATTAAATCCACTTTCCACCAATGATCAGATGACTGTGAATGCTCCCAAAATTCATTCCTATCACTGATCAATGGTCACAATCACTTGAAGTATTTTGCACAGGATTTCTCTGCCTGTAGAACTTTGTTTCATCTTCACTTGAATGCTCTAAATCCTCCTCGGCTTTAGGTTTATACTGGATTCCTCTACACCTCACGCTATGTCTTTTGCGCAACCTACTACGTTATCTCTCCCAGGCTTTAGAATCTCAAAGACATATAATGACAATACCATATTTATCTTATTGACATCAATTCCAATACCATAATACCATGTCCAACATTGATCGTATTAGCCTTCTTTGACGTCAATGACAACACCATAACACCATGTCCAATAGTGTCTCCAACAGGTTGCTTCTTGCAAATATTGTAACAATGGGTTGGTGCCTACATATTGATGATTTGGTGCTAATTTAAGGATATTGGTGTCTCTAGTAGGTTGGTTCATACAAGATTTGTAACAGTAGGTTGGTGTCTACAGACATTTATAAAGACGAGTTTTATGGTTTTCTCCCGATTGGGTTTCCATGTTAAATTTTTTGCATTGTGATATGTGATTATTGTTTCTCGGCTAATGAACGATTGATGAATGGTTAAATAAAGTAAAAAGTATATTATATTGATTCACGCACCCCCCCCCCACCCCCGCCCCCCTTAGTATACACATAAGTTCAACAATTATGGTTTAGTTAACAAACCATGCCTTCAAAATAAAATGGAAAAATGGAGAAGACATTTCCCATGAAAAGAATATGTCTCTCCTGTTGTGTGGGTTCATTGGTAATGAAAAGTATGCTTTTCCAACTTTGTTAGTAGCCTTAAGGATGCCCAATAATGGCCAATGATCTCGTTCCAAATTGAAATGTCATTTGGGTGGTTAAATTGATCCATATTTTATGAGAAGAATGAAATGACTATAGATTATTAATAGGTGCTTAACACAAAATAACCAAGATACAGTAAAACTGGTTTTCTATTCAATAAGGAAATAATTTGAAACTGTAAAATTCAGCGGAAACAAGCTTCCTGGAATGGTGGTGGCTTATCTTTGAGAAGAGATGTGACGATTGCGCTCATTCGCAATAAGATGATTTCAATGATGCTCTGAAGGCATTTTTACCATAAAAAGGAATGCCAAAAACCCTAGACATCCAAAAACCTAACCGTAGGAGATGAAGCGCCAAAAGTCATGTGGGCCCTGTTTGGGTAAGTTAGTACATCAACTTCACGGGGTTGTAACTTTTGCATACGATCTTCGTTTTAGGCATATGATATCCCATTGGAAAGGTCTCATCGAGGAGATTCATTTTGGGAGAAATATTGAAGGAAGTTACTTATTTCTCCTTGATTTCCCAAAAAACATCGTTTAGGGCCTCAAAACGGCTCCGAAAGTGAAAAACTACTAAAAGTAGTAAATTACCAAAATTGCCAGAAAATTGTTTTAAGCTAGTTGGAAAAGGTGGGTGGCGATCGATATCCACCTGGATCAATCCTCCCTCCTTAGGAAGCAATTTTCTCCATTGCATTGATTTCCCCCATCAGATGAGGAAATTTCTGCTGAATTTGGCCCCCGGTGGGCCACTTGCCTTTGTGCAGGAGTTTCCCTTCTTTGACAACTAGATAAAGATGGATCCTTTGTTGTCGAGTGCCCTTGATCTGTGTGTCCACAATATGATCACTGGATTCCTGTTGTATGCAGTCGGGGTTGAGCTCTATTGGTGTTAGTTGTTCTGCTACTTCTGAGGTGTCCAATAATGGTGGGAGATAAGGGTGAAGGAGATCCATGTTGAACACTGGGTGCAGGACAAGGAAAGGAGGAATGTTGAACTCAAAAGAATTATCCCCCATGGCCTTGGTGATGGTGTACGACCCATAACAGAGTGGGTGAAGCTTCCTATAGGGTCCTGTAAGGCATTCTTTCTGCAAGTGCAACTAAACTTTGTCGCCCACCTGGAACTTATGTGGAACCCAATGTTCATCATTGCATTGCTTGTACTTGTCATTGGACTTCTATAGGATATCCTGAACCTATTGGTAGATGTGCTGGATTCGCTCAATGAACCGGGTGGATTTGTCAGCTTCATTTGGAGCAGGATATAAGTCGGTTGAGGTGACCGCAAGGGTAAGTGCAACATCTATGGGACCCAATGGTTGGAATCCCAATACCACCTGAAAGGGGCTGTGGTCGGCTAAGCTATGTAGGGATAAATTCTAGCTATGTTGGACATAGGGAAGGCTCTCATCCCATGTGCGAGGGTTATTTGAATTATACATGTGAAGGATATGCAAAATCATTCAATTTACGACCTCGGTTTGGCCATCTGTCTGGGGGTGGAAGGTCGTGGATTTGGTGAGCTTGGTGTCCAGTAGTGACCAGAGGCTCGACTAGAATGTGCTGAGAAGTCGACTGTCTCGATCTGAGACAATTGTTTGTGGGATTCCAAAATGTACCCAGACTCGTTCAAAGAAGAGCTTGGCAGTGGCCTCTGTTCTGATGTTCTTCTTGCAGGCAACCAGAATCACCATCTTAGAAAAGAGATCAACAACCACAAAAACACAGTCATTTCCTCACTTGGTGGATGGGAGGCCCGACATGTAGTCCATTGAGATGGATTCCCATATCCTTTCAGGAGTAGGAAGAGGGGTGTACAGGCCTTATTTATTAGTGGTCGGTTTGGAAATAGCACGGGCAGTGCAGGACCTAATATACTTGCCAACCTCCTGTCAAAGTTTCATCCAATAGAATTTTTTTTGTAGCATCACCACTGTCTTTTCGATGTTGAAGTGTCCTGCCACCCGACTGTAGTGGGATTCTCAGATCAGCTTCGCTCACTTGCTTGATGGAACAAATATATGGCCGAGACGACACAACAACCCATCCTGAAGATGGAAATTATAGACAACTACGTTTGCACCCAAGATTGGTAGGTGGTGGCGAAGTCTGAGTCTGTCTCATAGAGTTGGGGGCATCCAGATGTCTCATGACCGCAAGAGTCTAGCATCGTGGTGAGTGTCGCAACTGAAGGTCTACTGAGGCAATCAACAATGTGATTGGTGCTTCCTATTTTATACTTGATGTTGAGGTGGAATTACTGGAAGCATGTGTACCACTTTTGATGGCAGTCATTATAGAATTTTCCTTGTGCCTACATGAACTGTAGTGGCTTATGATCAGTGTGGATGACTATCTCCTTCCCAAGAATTTAATGTCTCCACTAGCAGTAGGCTTGCATAATGGAGTACATTTCTTTGTCGTAAGTAGGGTACTTACAAACAACATCTAATAGTGTCTCACTATGTTAGGCCATGGGGTGGATGTGCTGAGTGAGAATGGTGCCCACAACATAATCTGAAGCATTTGTCTCGATCTCAAAGGGTTGTTGCAGGTTTGGTAGTGAAAGTACTGGGGATGAGCACAAGCAATACTTCAAATCATCGAACACTTGTTGTTAGGACCGACCCCACGCAAATTTCACCTTACCACCACCCTTGGTTATTTGGCTGAGGGCCCATGCAATATGGGAGAATCCCAACACAAACCTACGGTAGAAATTGGTAAGGCCCAAGAAGATCTGAAGCTCAGTGAGTGTGATTGGGGTTGGCCAATCATGGATGACTTGGATCTTGACTGGATCCACATGTACGCCATGTTGATCAACGATGTAGCCTAGGTAATGGACCATGTCCATGCCGAAGGATCATTTTTCCAAGTTGGCACATAGCTTGTGTTGCCGCAGGGTGTGCAGAACCTGTTGAATATGCTGCAAGTGTTCGGTCCAAGTCTTGTTGTAAATGAGAATGTCATCCAGATACACTACAAAATTATTGGTGAATGGTTGTAGGATATCATCCATCATCCTCTTAAAAGTGGTTGGATCATTTGTCAAACCAAAGGGCATGAACAACCATTCAAAAAGGCCTTCCTTTGGATTAAAAGCAGTCTTCCATACATCTGTCTATTCTATCGGGACCTGGTGGTAGCCAGACTTCAGATCAATCTTACTGAAGTATTTGGCCACCGTGAGTTGATCAAGGAGTTTGTCGATTTAGGGAATCGGGTACCGGTTTTTAAGTGTGATTTTATTCAGAGCCCTGTAATCAATGAAGATTCTTCAGGTTCCATATTTCTTATGTACCAACACAATTGGGCTCCCGCAAGGTGATGAGATGGGATAGATGTGCCCCTTGTGGAGAATTTATTGGATCTGTCGCTTGATCTCCTCATTCTCTAACACGGAGCGGCGATAGACTGGCCCATTGGGAAGTGGTGCGTCGGGGGTCAGATCAATGGGGTGTTTGACCTAGTAGTGCAGAGGTACCCCGATAGGTGAGGAGAAGATATCTGAGTATTCTTCCATGACCTTATCTACTTGCTTCTTCTGTGTGGAGAGGTCAGTCGCAGAGACCCTGGATGTGGTTGTGATATTTCTCTTATTGTGAGAGAGAATCATGAAGAAGACAAACTTTCCCATCTGAGAGATGACTTTCCTGCATTTCTTAGCAGAGATCAAGGAAATAGCACTAGGTGCGATTGCCTTGGGTATCATGTACAGTTTCTTGTTCAAAGTAATAATAACACTACGAGGCCTAGACTCATATACAACATGATGTTTCCATAAATAATTTTGGCCCAAAATAACATCACAAACTTCAAGAGGAGAAACATCACACAATACCTCATATTTGAAGGGCTTGATATCGTACAACATTCAACACTGTTGGTTGACGCGGAGATCGCTTCCTTGGCAGAGCCATCCAATGGTGTAGGGTTGTGGGTGCGGCATTGTCAGAAGGGCCAGCCGCTTGAAGACCTTTGCTAAGATGAGATTCTTCTACCTACACTATCAATGATGAAGTGCGTCGGGGTGCCTTTTACCCACATCTTTGAATGGAAGAGGCACTCTCCTTCTTCTGGCTCGTTTGGTTCACCAGACTGGAGCTTGGTGGTAGAAACGGTGCCATTGTGTTCCACGCCAATGATCTATATTCTCCTTTCTGGTTCTATCTTAGAGTCATAACTTGCATCTGATTCAGAGGCTTTCACTTCATCCACCAACGACTTCTTTGAGTGGTAGTCAGTAGTGTTATGCCAAGGGCTCTTATGGAAGTTGCACCACTTCTCGATGTCTTTCTTTGTCTTTTTGGTCTCCTTCTTTGCTTGCAAATTGGACTAGTTGTCATGATATTTTCCATATTTACTCTGTCCTTTGTTTTGTGGGTCGGAGTCTCCCTTTCCTAGATTTTTTTGTGAGGGGTTCATATGCCCAAATTTCCGCGTCTTTTGTTTGATCTTCTGCTCGATTTTGACGACATATCAGTAGGCTGCGCCCAAGGATGAGATGTATAGAAATTCCATTTTGGTTTGTATGTATCTATGTAAAGCATCGCGATACTTGAGCACTGTATGTTGCTCTGAATATTTGATACCCAGCTTGGTGCGCAAGGTATGGAAGATATTTGTGAAATCTGGCACTGCTTGGTCTCTTTCTTGCTGCAGTGTGGTCCATTTGGTATACAGGTCGTCATAACTTCCGACAAGGTAGTATTGTTCCTTAATAGCATCCCTGAAGGATTCCCAGGTGGTCGTGACTGTAAATAATGAGGGTTCCTCTTTTTCCTTTTTCTCATAGAAATTTTCCCACCAATCTTTGACATGGGGAACGGCTTTGAGGAGCACAAAAGTAATCTTTTCTCTATTCAAAAAGTTATGGATAGAAAAATACCCTTCTAGTAGATTCAACCACTTGTCTACAGCATCTTCATCTATCTAACCTTAAAATATAGGAATATCAAAGTTTATTTGTACCTTGAAGGGGGCGGCACTTTTGCTCGAAGAATATGTGTCGCCTGTTGGTAGCCGTCGAAGGATTTGCGTGAAACTATCCATCATCTCGTTCCTTTGTTGCATGAGGGATTCCTTAATCAACAGTTTGAAAGGATCTCCTATCCCATCATATTTATTTTCTCCTGCCATGAGAGGTTGTTTGGGCGTGCGAGAGCTTTTGTCCTCAAGAGAAACAAGCTTGAGACCCAACTCTTTGTACTCCAACCTCATTGGGGACATGCATTAAGACAACAAAGAGCGAACCACTATGATACCATCGATCCATATTTTATGAGCAGAATGAAATGATTACAGATTATTAACAGGTGCTTAACACAAAATAAAAAAGATACAGTAAAACTGGTTTTCTATTCAATAAGGAAATAAGTCAAAACTGTAAAATGCAGCAGAAACAAGCTTGCTGGAATGGTGGTGGCTTATCTCTAAGAAGAGATGTGATGGCTATGCTCATTCTAAAGAATATGATTACAATGAGGCTCTGAAGGCATTTTTACCATAAACAGTAATGCCAAAAACCCTAGGAGATGAAGCGCCAAAAGTCATGTGGGCCCCGTTTGGGTAAGTTAGTACATCAACTTCCTGGGGTCGTAACTTTTGCATACGATCTCTGTTTTAGGAGTATGATATCACGTTGGAAAGGTATCATCAAGGAGATTCATTTTGGGGGAAATATTGAAGGAAATTACATATTTCTCCCCATTTTCCCAAAAAAACAACGTTTAGGGCCTCAAAACGACTCTGAAAGTGAAAAACTGCTAAAAATAGTAAATTACCAAAATTGCTAGAAAATTGTTTTGAGCCAGTTGGAAAAGATGGGTGGCCACCGATATCCACCTGGATCATAAATAGATATAGTATTTTAATTTTCTAATGATGAATGACAAGTATTTGTTGAAATGTCTTGACCAATAACAACTTTGATTAATTCTATTTGTTTTTGGGTTACTAACTAATTATGTGAATTTGTTTCCTTGATATAGTCTAGATATGTTAAAGGCTGGTAAGAATGATTGCACACTAGCTTGACTTATTATTTGAATTTTGTTGAGTTTGTGTTTAAGGATTCATTGCTAACATTGTGAGTTTGGTTACTAAATTCTATTTCGAAGCATGTGAATGATAACTCTCTAGGAAATGATTTTCCTTAGGTATATTGTGAATTCCATTGAAAAAACAATTATCTTCTTATATATAACCTACATGTATACTCTGCTCAAAAATATTAAGGGCACTACCCATTGATGAATCCCAAATATTTTTCATTTTAGAATGTCTCTTCTTCACTAATTTTTCAATTGTGATTAGATTTTCTCGAGTAAACTTGGGAAATGCTTGGATGTAGTTTCTGCACTAAATGCATAGAATTGTATGGGAAATGAGTGTAAATGATGCCAACTATCCCGTGGTTTATTACTGTGAGTACATGGATGTAATATGGGTATGACTATTTCATACCACTAGCTAAAATATCCATTAAAATGTATATGGTTATTGTCATTTCATTTGCATTGGTTTTCCAGAAGTATGAGATGAATACTCATCATTTATGTGCTTTTGTTGTCATAATAGATTCCAATCCATCGTTTACACATTATGCTCTTACCATTATCATTGATGCCAAAATATTATAAGATGGATTTGAACCATGTTTGAAAGTCCTATTTTCCAAGAACTAAATTATTAAATAGGTAGAACAATGAGGATGATTTTGTATTTTCAAGATAGATGACCTAGTTTGTATGTAAATTACAATAATTCCATATGCCTGCTTTTCCAATTCTTTTGAATTCTAACTAGTAGCACATATGTTTTGAAGGGGTGTTTGTTGTAAACCTTATAGAGTGAGCATTGTGTAGAAAGAGTTATTGAATGAATCATGTTATGTTTGAAAATTGGTTGTTAATATGGCTTGAAATACATGCTTTGATTGTGATTGGAATAGGGAAAATGGCCATGAAATCAATATGTTGTGATTTCATGATTATTTATGATATGATAATGTATCCTAAATATCTAATGGTGAATGGAAACTATAATGTCAGATTAAGTGGATTAATGATCATGCCATGGGCATGTTCGTGTCACATTCTTGTGGATCAATAATATAAGTAAACCGTGATATCAATGAAGGACAAACTCATGGTGAAGAGAAAGAGAACATAATTTCCAAAGAAGTGCATGACATGATGCAATCATTACATATGATGACTAAGGTTTTCACTAGTAGAATGGGTAGAACTTGTATTGGACCTAGTTATTCTACCCCAAGGGAGAGTAATGATGATATGAATGGAAGAAAAATGCTGAGAATTGGACAAGGTAAAGTTATCAAAACTTAGAGGAATCAAATAGGGTGAAGTAGTCAAGGCATGGATAGAAAACATGGTCCTATGTTTTGTTCTAAGAGATTACTCAAGTACTTAAAAGGCCAAATTGGTCATCTTTTAGTTAAATGAGAGTTCCCTCCTTTAGTGGAGAACCTTGGAGCCATAAATGGGATTTTCTATTGCAAATAGTGACATGGGAACAATTTAAAGAGCACTTCCCAAATAAGTACCTTTCTGATGAGTACATAGAGTGGAAATTGAATGAGATATATTCTTTGCTTGAACAATGATAGAGTACAAATCATGCTTTTTATAATTACTTATGTATTCTAAGCATAAAAATACTAAGAAATGTGAGGGTGAATCGGTTTATTTATAGCTTGAACGTAAGAGTCTAAGTGATAGTTCACCTTTTGAAGCCTCAAACCATGCATGAAGAAGTGCATAAGGTAGTGATTTTTTAGGAGGATCTTGTTGGTAGTGTTGATTATGAAAATGTTGTGATGCCACCTATGATTTCAATTCCTCTCCAATCAATAAATCCCCTACGACATAATTTTCATAGGGGAAGTTCCAAGTCCCATTCTTATTTTGGATATTGAGAATCTTGGATGGGCAGTACCTTGAGGACTTAGATAAACCCAACCTTTAGTAGGGGCCATATTTCAACATAATGTTTATCATATTTTAACATGGTTTCCTTTAGGGTTCATCCCAAAACTCTACAAGGCCACATTGAGGCCACCTCTGAAAGGGGTATGTAAGAGTTGTGGTGGGTTGCACTTTGAAAATTCCTACATTAGAAAGAAGTTAGATGCACATACCAATTAGAGTTGGTCTATAGTTGGAGATATGGGAAAAGCTTGTAGAATTCATGTTGTACATAATAGATAGGTTAAGCATCATTCCTTAGTATTGGAGACATCATGTAATTTGAATGATATTACAGTTTCTATATTAGTTGATCCTAGTGATATAGAGAGTTTTATTTCACCCAATGATTTAGTTATATGTGGTCCAATGGAAATAGAGCAGAGTGGTTTATACCAAGTTGAAATGGATTAAAAAGAGAAGTAGTATGTGGGTCCTTTAATAGAGAGGTGTAGTTTGGATCTAGGTGTATGCACTACACATGTGGAATTTCATTCAACCACTCTTATTTCCTATTAT
The DNA here is from genome assembly GCA_009831015.1 of Picea engelmannii. Classification (NCBI taxonomy): domain Eukaryota; kingdom Viridiplantae; phylum Streptophyta; class Pinopsida; order Pinales; family Pinaceae; genus Picea; species Picea engelmannii. The sequence goes on from ML797365.1 coordinate 174,657, forward strand.
CTAATCATAGGTATGGATTGGCTTGAAACCAATTGGGATATTCTAGATTTTTTAGGAAAAATCTGATACATTTATGCTAGTGTGAGGAAATATATGAATATACAAGGGAAGAAGAGACCTATTTATTTAAGAACTATATCTTCTTTACAATTGAATCATAACATCATAAAAGGTTGCTAGATGTATGTAGTAATGGTTTTAAATGAGGGGGATCATTCATATTTGGATTCCTATCCTATTTTGTCAGAGTTTCCAAATGTTTATTTGAGTGACATACATGGAATTTCACCAAAGTAGGAGATTGATTTTTCCATTGAGCTCAAAATGTGTACTAAAAATTTATCTGAAGCACCTTACTAGATGACCACACATGCGTTGTGAGAGTTGAAAGTGAAATTTTTGGAGTTGATAGGTTTGGGTATGATCAGATCCAACATTTCATCGTTGGGTGCACTAGTATTTTTTATGAACAAGAAGGATGGATCCTTAAGACTATGCATTCATTATAGATAACTAAACAAGGTGACTATCAAGAATCAATATCCCTTACCCCCACATTGATGGGATTTTTGATTAGATGAAAGGGGCTACATTGTTCTCTAAAATTGATATGTGTTTGTGATACCATTAGTTGAGGGTTAAGGAGGAACATATCACAAAGGTTGCTTTCAGAACACGTTTTGGAAACAATGAGTTTATTATTGTACCTTTTGGGTTAACTAATATCTTGGTGTTTTCATGAGATTGATGAATGGATAATTCAAGAAGTATTTGGAAAAAAAATTCCATGTGTTTCTAGATGATATCATGTTATTTAAGGACCTGGAGGAGAATTAGGAACACCTAAGGTTAATTCTACAGCGTTTGAGGGAAAACAAGTTATATCTTAAGATGTCTAGATGATCATTCTTTCAAACATAGATTCATTGCCTATGGAACATGATCTTTTGGACCTAGAGGAGCATCAACAACACCTAAGGTTAGTTATACAGTGTTTGAGGGAAAACAAGTTATATCCTAAGATGTTAGAATGATTATTCTTTCAGACATAGATTCATTACCTATGGAACATGATCTTTTGGATGGTAATGAAATGGATACCACAAAGATAGAGGTGACCACATATTGGAAAATAATAAATAATGTTCATGAGGTGCATATAATTATGGATTTGGTTGGTTATTATATAAGGTTGGTGGATTGTTCTTATAAGATCGCTCATCAAATTACTTCTTTGAGAAAGAAAAAGTCAAGGATTGTTTGGACAAATGTGTGTGAGAAAGCATTTTCTATGACCAAACATCTATTGACTACATCTATGGTATTGAGGTACATAATATGGACTGAGATTTTGTTTCCCTTATAGATGCATCCAAGGCATGTTTGGGTGGTGTTCTCTCATAGGATGGGTGAATGGTTTCTTATGCCTCTAGGAAGCTAAAACTTCATGAGAAGAATTATGCCATTCATGATTTAGAGTTGGAAGTAAAGGTGCATGCTTTGAGAATGTGGAGGCATTGCCTAGTGAGAATAAAATTTGAATTAAAAAAAGATCATAGCAGTTTGTAGTACATTTTCACGTAGAATGAATTAAATGCAAGACAAAGGAATTGGTATGAGGTTTTGACTAAGAATGAATTTGATATTACTTATATTGAAGGAAATTTGAACTAGGTGGTTGATGCACTCAATCATCGACCTCATATGGTTTTAGTGGTACCCTTGAAAGTATATTTAAGGGAGTGTATTTTGAGGCTATATATGGAGGATAATCGATGCACAAATGTTAGATCTCCTATACATGTTGAAGGTGATAAGGCACCAAAGTTTGAAGGGTACACATGATGAGGATGGACTAGTAAGATTCTTGAAAGGAATATGTGTTCCCTAGGGATCGCATGGTCTTCGAGAGATGATTTTGAGTGAAACTCATCATGTTTTGTATGCAACGCATCTAGGACTAAGGAATATGTATGCAGATTTGAAGCCCAATTTATTTTGGGTAGGGATGAAAAATTGTGTAGCTTAGTTTGTAGCCAAGTGTTTAGAGTATCAACTAGTGAAAGTCAACATTTCCATTTGGAAACTTTATTATAGCCCCATACTATTATAGAGAATAAGTGGGAGGTAATATCAATGAACTTCAATGTAGAATTACCAATGATATCCAAGAGACATAGTACTATTTCGGTGGTGGTAGACAAAATCACCAAGAGTGCACATTTTATTTTGACTAAAGAAACTTATAAAACACGTGAGTTGGAATAGGTGTTCATAAGAGGGAGTTTCAAAAAATATTATTTCAGATAGAGATTTAGTATTTACAAGGATATTTTGGAAAGGGTTTCTAGCTACACTACAAACTCAGCTTAACTTTAGTAAAACCTATCACCCTAAGATACATGGTTAGATCAAAATTTAATCAAGAACTTGAGGATATGTTGAGAATGTATGTAATGTATCAACAAACCAAGTGGGAAGAGTACATTCCTTTGGATGAGATCACAAATAACAATAGTTGCCATAGTTCTTTTCGTATGGAACCTTTTGAGTTATTGTATGGGAGATCTTGTAGGGATCCTTTCAATGGGGACATAATGGGGGATAGAATCCTTGCGGGACCTAAAGTAATTCAAGGATGGAAAATTAGATGGCCTTAATCAAGTAGAGGTTAAAGGAATCATATGATCATTAGAAGAGATATGTGGATGCAAATAGAGTGGATTGTAATTTCAGTGAAGGTGATAACATCTTCTTGTGGGTTAAGCCTAAAAAGAGTTCTATAAAGTTTGGGAAGGGATCCAAACTTTCTCCCCATGATGTTGGACCTTTTGATATCCTTGAGAGGATTGTACCTATGGAATATCACCTTGTTATACCACTAGTATTACATAATATGCATGACATTTTTTTATGTTTCAATTCTTCAAGATTATGTTGCTAACCCATCTCATGTCCTAGATTGAAAACAATTGCAATTTACATATGAGGATGCTCTAATAGAGAAAGTTTTCATATTGCACCATTTCACTCATAAGTTCCCTTGGTGTACAATGGAATACGTAAAGGTCAATTGGGATATTTATAGCCATAGTTCCACTACTTGGGAGGATGTAAATTTCATTATCGTAAGTATCCCTTTTTGTTTACTTAAAACTTTGAGCCAAAGTTTTGTTCCTAGAGGGGGTGTATGCAGTGCCTCAATTTATTTAGACATGTTTTGTTTATGATCAAGAGGATAACCTTAATGTTGTTGATTTCCTATTTAACTATCAATAACCACAGATTGATCGATGTATGGTGAATTTCCATGTGTGTGTGTGTGTGTCTGTGGCTATCAAGAGTATTTAGGTCTATGGAATTTGTGCCAAGTCAACATCATCATGACATCGCGCACTAGGAGTCCTCTAATATTAGTGAATCAATATCAACTCACATTCATACAATAGCATTAGTGCACATTTATCATCATAATCATCAATCATTTACATCACATAAGATATACATGAACTTGTCATTCATGTGTGTGTGTGCGTGCACATGATATAGATTTATGAGCGGAACGAAATAAATAACATGTTAAATACAATAACACAGAGATACATAGAGAAACAAAATATATCCAATGAACAATAACTTCTATTGAATAATTAAAATAGGTTGAAACTGTAAAACTGCAGAACTAAAAACAACTTGCTCGAATGGTGGTAGCTATCTCTAAGAAGATATGTGGCTGCTACGCACATTCATCTGAGCAGAATGATTATAATGAGGATCCAGGGGCATTTTAACATTAATCATGAATTCCAAAACCCTAGACATCCAAAAACATAACCCTAGGAGATGAAACGCCAAAAGTTATGTGGGCCCCAATGAGTAAGCTGGTACCTCAACTTCCCAGGGTCGTAAAGTTTGCATAAGACCTCCATTTTAGGCATGGGATAGCCCATTGGAAAGAAATTTTTGATAACTACACATTATGCCATCAAAATATAAATCAATCTATAGTTTGACTATGGAAAGCCAAAAAAACATTGTTTAGGGCCACAAAACGACCCTGGAAGTACAAAAAGATGTACTGACATGAAAACTTCCAAAATAAGCCAGTTGGATTAGGTGGGAAGCCACTAATATTCACCTGGAAGCTGTGAAGGGTTTCAAAAATCTCTGAAAGTGTAGAACCCACAATTACAAAGAATTACAGAAGAACATGTTGAACTAAAATTGTCAAAAGGAGCCAGTTGGAATAGGTGGGTGGACACCAATATCCACCAGGATCAGTCCTCCCCCATTAGGAAGAAATGGTCCATTGTGTTGAGTTCCCCCATCAGGTGAGGAAATTTCTTTTGAATTTGTCCCTGAGTGAGCCATTTTCCTTGGTGTAGGAGCTACCCTACCTTGACAACCCGATAAAGCTAGATCCTCTACTGGCAAGTTCCCTTGACCTGGGTGTCCACTATATGATCAGTGGATGCATGTTCCATGTAGTTAGGGTTGAGATTTGTTGGTTTCAACTATTCTGCAATATCTGAAGTGTCCAATAATGGTGGAAAGTATGGTCATAGGAGGTCCACATTGGACACTAGGTGCGATCCAAGGAAGGGGTGAGTGTTGAGATCAAAATCATTGTCTCCCACAACCTTGGTAATAGTGTAAGGCCCATATCGAAGTGGATGGAGCTTCTGATGCGGCCCTGTAAGGTGTTTTTTTTGCAAATGTAAAATCTCATGGACCTATTGGCGGATGTGTTGAATCCTCTTAATGCATTTGGTGGCTTTGTCAACCTCAAAATGAACATGGGAATATTATGTCTATGTGGTTGCAATAGGTAGTGCAACATCAACAGGACCCAAGGGTTGGAATCCTAGCCACACTTGAAATGGGATATGGCCAGTGGAGCTATGGAGATCCCTGTTGTAGTTATGTTGAACATAGGGAAGACTCTCATCCCATGTACATGGATTCTTATATTTATACATGCATAGGATGTGCTCAATCATTTGATCGACGGCCTTTGTTTGGTCATCGATTTGAGGGTGGAAGGCAGTGGATTTAGTGAGATTGGTGTCCAACAGTGACCAGAGACTCGACCAATATGTGTTGAGGAACCTGTTGTCCCAATCGAAGATGATGGTATGTGGTATCCAAAAATGGACCCACACTCATTCGAAGAAGATATTGGCATTATCTGTTTTTGTGATGCTCTTCTTGAAGGATGTGAGAATGGCCATCTTGGAAAACTGATCAACCACCACAAACACACAATCACTGCCTTTCTTGGTGGATAGAAGGACAAACATGTAATCCATCGAGATGGATTCCTAAGGCCTCTCAGGAGTAGGAAGAGGGATGTATAAACCTTGCTTCTTGATGGTTGGCTTGGCAATGGAATAGGTAGTGCAAGATCTTATATACTTGTTGATGTCCTATCAAAGTTTTGGCCAATAAAAATGTTTCTGTAGAATGACCACAGTTTTCTCCATGCCAAAATGTCCTACCATTCGACTGTAGTGAGCCTCCCAAATCAACTTTGAATTCTCGCTTGCAGGAACATAGAGGTGGCCCAAATGGCATAACAGTACGTCTTGAATGTGAAAATCATTGACATTCACGCCTGTACCCAAGAGCTGATAGGTGGTGGTGAAATCAAGATCTTGTTGATAAATTTGGGGCTACTCATATGCCTCATGCCCACAGGAATGGAGCACGGTGGTGAGTGCAGCCATGGGAGGTTGATAGAGGTAGCCAACGACACGATTTGTGCTCCCTATCTTATACTTGATGTTGAGATGGAATTGTTGTTGGTATGTGGACCACTTCTAATGGTGGTCATTCTACAACTTCCCCTGTGTCTGTATGAACTGCAGAGGCTTGTGATTAGTGTGGATAAATGTCTCCTTTCCCAAAATGTAATGTTTCCATTGACGATAGACTTGTACAATGGAATGCATTTAATTGTCAGGTGGGGTATTTTCGGACAATATCTAAGAGTGTCTCACTATGGTATGCTACCGGATGACTGTGTTGAGTGAGAAATGTGCCTACAACATAGTCAAATGCATCAGTCTTAATATCGAACGATTGTTGCAAATCGAGTAAGGAGAGTACTGGAGTTGAGCATAAGAAATGCTTTAGATCATCAAAATCTCATTGTTTTTCCTTCCCCCATGTGAAATTTTCCTTGCCACCTCCCTTGATCACTTGGCTAAGGTCCCATGCAATATGGGATAATCCCAACATGAACCGTCAACAGAAGTTGGCAAGTCCCAAGAAGCTCTGAAGCTCGATTAGTGTGGTCAGGGCTGACCAGTCACGAATGACTTGGATTTTAGCTGGATCCACATGTACCCCATGTTCATCAACAATGTAGCCCAAGTATTGGACCATGTTTATGACAAAGGATCATTTTTCCAAGTTTGCATATAGCTTGTGCTACCGCAAAGTTCTCAAAACCTACTAAATATGTTGCATGTGCTCCTCCCAAGTTCTATTGAAGATGATGATGTAATCCATATATAACACAAAAAAAGAGTTGGTGAAGGGTCTCAATACATCATCCATCAACCTCATGAAATTTTTTGGTGCATTTGTTAGGCAAAAGGCCATGACTAGCCATTCGAAGAGACCTTCTTTAGATTTGAAAGTTGTCTTCCATACATCAGTCAATTCGATGGGAACGTGGTGGTAGCTATATTTTAGGTCAATATTATTGAAGAGCTTGCCCCCCTTGAGTTGGTCAAGAAGGTCATCGATTTGGGAAATCGGGTACTAGTTCCTGACTGTGATTTTGTTTAATGCCCTGTAATCAATGCAGAGCCGCCAAGTCCCATTTTTCTTCTACACCAATACAATCGAGCTTTTGTAAGGGGGGGAGTTGGGTCTGATGTGACCCTTTTGAAGTATCTCTTGGATGTGACACTTGATTTCATCATTTTCCATAAGTGAGAGATGATAAATGGGTCCATTAGGAAGAGGTGCACTAGGGGTTAGATCAATTAGATGCTTGACTTGGTAGTGCATCAGTACCCCGATGAGTGAGGAGAATATGTTTATGTACTCTTCCACGATTACGTCCACTTGTTTTTTCTTCAAAGAGAGGCTTTGTGTAGAGATTACGGATGTGGCGAACACCTTCTTCTTATTTTGAGCATGGATCACAAGGAAGACGAACTTCTCGGTCTATGAAATGACCTTACTACATTTCTTAGCAGAGATTAAAGAAATAGCAGTAGGCGACACTACCTCTGGTATCCTGTACAATTGTCTACCCAAAGTAATAATAACATTGTGGGGTCTAGACTCATACACAACAAGTCACTTCCACAAATATGGTTGTCCTAAAATAAAATCACAAAGTTCAAGGGGTGAAATATCACACAATACCTCATCTTTGAAGGGCTCGATGCCATAGGGAAGGCAATAATGTTGGCTGACACGGAGAACTTTTCCTTAGCAAAGCCATCCGATGGTGTAGGTATACAGGTGCGGTGTCATTGGTAGGTCCAACCGCTTGATGACCTTTGCTGAGATCAGGTTATTTTGAGTGTTGCTATCGACAATAAAATGAAGAGGAGCCCCCTTTACCCACATATGTGATTGAAAGAGGCGTTCCCACTCCTCTGGTTCTTCAGGTTCTCTTGGCTGGACTTTGGTGGTAGCGATAGTGCTACTGGGTTCAACATCAATAATTCACTTCCCTCCTTCTGGATTTTATTCAGAGTTAGAATCTGACTTTAAATCAAAAGCTTTCAGCTCGGCCACTAGTGGCTTCTTGTAACGACATTCTTCGATGTTGTGCCAAGGGATTTTATAGTATTCACACCACTTTCCTGTGTCCTTCTTCAACTTCTCATTACCCTTCTTGTGTTGCAGCTTGGACTGGTTGTCTTGAGAGTGACCATCTTTTCTCTATCCCTTTTTTTGTGGGTTGGGACCACCTATGTCCTCCTTTGGTTGTGAGGAGTTTGCAGATACAAACTCTCGCTTCTTCTGCTTAAATTTATTCTCAATCTTCACAACATATCTATAAGTCGTACCCAATGATACGATGTCCAAAAACTCCATTTTTGTTTGAATGTATCTATGCATACAGTCACGGTATTTGAGCACCAGATGTCTTTCAGAGTCTTTGATACCCAATTTGGTGTGCAGGGTATGGAAAATATTGGTGAAATCTGGTATTGTCTGGTCCCTTTCCTGTCGCAGGGTGGTCCATATTGTGTACTGGTCCTCGTAGCTTCCAACAGGGTAGTATTGTTCTTTAATGGAATCCCTGAAGGAATCCCATGTGGGGGTGACCACAAATATTTTAGATTCCTCTATGGCCCTTTGCTCAGAGTAATTATCCCACCAATCCTTAACATGGGGGACAACCTTGAGGAGTGAAAAAGTAATATTTTCCCTATTGAAAAAATTATGGACCGAAAAATACCCTTCGAGTAGATTCAACCATTTATCTACAACATCCACATATATTAGTCCTTCAAATAATGGAATATAAAAATTTACTTGTACCTTGAAGGGGGTTGCATGGCCGCTTGATGGAGATGCATCTCCTGTGGGCAGCCGCCGAAGGATCTATGCAAAGTTGTCCATCATTTCGTTCCTTTGTCACGCAAGGGATTTCTCGAGAAACAATTTAAAAGAATCTCTTGTTGCATCGTCTTTCTTCTCATCCCCCATGAGTTGTGGTCGAGCCTAGCACGATCGATCTAGCAAAGGCTCGACTAGTTCGAGTCCCAACTTCTTGTACCTAGATCTTGTCAATGACATGCATGAAGAAAAATAAATGAAGATCGGACCGCTCTAATACCACTAATACAGATTTATGAGCGGAAGGAAATAAATAACAGAATGAGTACAATAACACAAAGATATAGAGAGAAATAACAAATATTCAGTTAACAATGACTTCTATTGAATAAATAAAATAGGCCAAAACTGTAAAACTGCAGAACTAAAAACAACTTGCTCGAATGGTGGTAGTTATCTCTGAGAAGAGATGTGGTTGCTACATGCACATATCTGAGCAGAATGATTACAATGAGGCTCTAGGGGCCTTTTTAACATTACTCATGAATTTCAAAACCCTATACATCCAAAAACCCAACCCTAGGAGATAAAACACCAAAAGTTATGTGGGACCTGATGGGTAAGTTGGTACCTCAACTTCTCGAGGTTGTAACTTTTGCATACAACCTTCGTTTTAGGCGCGTGATAGCCAGTTGGAAAGGTATTTTCAAGAAATACACATTATGCTGTCAAAATTTGACTATGTCTACAATTTGACTGTGGCATGCCAAAAAACATTGTTTCGGGCACCAAAATGGCCTTGGAAGTACAGAAAGATGTACTAACATGAAAACTTCCAAAATAAGCTAGTTGGATTAGGTGGGAGACCAAAAATCTTCACCTGGAAGCTGTGTAGGGCTTCATACAACCCAAAAAGTGTAGAACCCACAATTAAAAAGAATTACAGAAGAACGTGTTGAACTAAAACTGTCAAAAGGAGCCAGCTGGAATAGGTAGGTGGCCACCAATATCCATCTGGATCAGTGTGCACGCACGTGCACCCGCACACACTGACATGAGTAATGCACATAACCATATTATGAATAAGGTGTGTGTATGAATGTTTGGTTGAAGTCTAGTATGGTATTCAGAAAGTGGACCCTAAAGGGATAACTTGTATTGATCATGTATATAGCTTTGATTTTGATTAATCATATTTTATTTGCTTGATAGGCGTGGATGCATATATGTGTACAAGACATTGAGTGGATCCTCTCCATCTCATAAACACATGGGTATGGGAGAAAATTAGGGGATTTTGGATTTATTATGACATAATGACTTGATATGCCATTCCTACCAAGTTCCAAGATATAAGATATGTGGGAGAGGAAGTTAGGAAAATGGTCATTCCAACTTTCTAGGAGTAGAGGTGCCAATCCTACTCTGAGTATTTCTGTTGTGGGAGGTGATGTGCCTCATAATTATGATTTAGGAGTGGAGGAAACATTCATACTATGTCATGGATGGAGATATTCATCATGGTTCCTATCAGTCAACTCTCCACAACTAGTTAAATTGTGTAATGGTGTGTAATCCTTAGATTGAATTAATTGACTTTGGTAGTTACCCACTTTACGAGTCATTTAATAACTAACAATATTTTTTTTGGTCGAATCAACAAATAGGATAGGTTTGTACTTGTGTGACATGGGGTCGATTACGAATGCTACCACTATAACCTCCAAACATGCCCATGCTGCCCCACATGTGAAACACAAATTAAGTCGATGTTTCAAACCAATGACCTCAACATAACATAGCGCCTTAGCAGTGCAATCCATTAGTGAAATTATAATTTATGAAATCAAACAAATTTTGAATTATGTCTAGGTGACACCTAGGGAAGGGTGATAATAGCCTATATAATAAAGTAAATAAATTACTAATTTGGGGGAGGAAACCTAGGTATTGAATAATGCCTAGTTTTGGAAATAGATAATTAAATTATTTTTTCATGTGATGAGGTATCTAGCTAGTTAGGCCTATAAATAATAGGGTTTTCCATGAGTTTATTTTTGGGGGGTCCCTGACCATTAGGGAATGCAACTAAATTTCCACCAAAATTGTGATTTAAATGGGTAACTTGCATATTGAGTTGGCTTGGGAGTTTGTCGTGCTACTATTGATATTATCCCCCTTGCCAAAGCTGACATTCCTAACCTATATAATAGTTGGAGATCCCTACTAGTGCATACAATATTAGCATTTTTATTGATTTCTTGATCGTGAACCCACACAACTCGAGGGTCCCCAAAAAAGAAGTTGTCCTTGGGTATGGTAGGCTAGAAACCAATTGGATATTCAAAAGTTGACAAGGTGTAGAGTTAGGAGCAACAATCTAGCTTGTGCAATCTATTGCAATATCTCAAGTATAACATTTATTATGTTTCTTAATGCATGCAACTTTTTTGTTTGGTTTTAAAGTGAAATTATGGTAGATATCTAGATTGTGCTAACATAAATTAAATTTCTAGTTAATTTAAGTACAATTATCTTTCTTGAAGATGGGAGTTATGTAGATTGTTTGGGTGCTCAATAACGACATATTTTTTTATTATTAATGTGAAATAGCTAATATTGTTGTTGATATATTTTTTCACTATTAATGTGAAATAACTAATACTATTGTTAACAAGTGTTGCATGGTAGCGAAGTCCCTGCCGGGTTTATTTGGGGATAAATGCAGAGGAACGAGGAAAAAGTAGCAGGGGCAGATGGAAATTGCAGCACAGATGTAACAAGCAATATGAAGCACAGGTGGTAAGCATGCAAGAAATGACATATTGTTTATATGTGAGTAGAAAAAAAGTATTAAACACAATTTTATGACATTTATATAAAAAAATTAGGCATGTTACATATCGCTAGAAATTTTATGTGTGTGTGTGTGTGTGTGTGTGAAATATGATATCTCAAATTTAATTTTTAAAATGACCTATTCCTGGAAATTAAAAAAAATATATATATATATAGGTCAAATATGATATCTCAAATTTAATTTTAAAAATGACCAAGCAGAAAAAGATATGCATCATGAAAAAAGAGAATTGAAATAATCTAGGAGCACATAAATATAAAAGGAGATAAAGAATAGTTTTATTTGGAATATATAAAAATAAAAAAATAGTTTGTTACATATTCCTGGAAATTTAAATGCGTTTGTCATATAGACTGGGATTGGGGCTCCCGTGGACCATAAGAGAAAATATGTACAAGAAATAGGATTGTGGAAAGAAGAATTTGGAGATGGTAAACTGTAATACCTGAAAAGTAGAAATAGGAAGATATCAGTCTTTGGGTAGAGATTTCTATTCAAAGAAGGTGGAATAATTGGATTGATAAACAAACGAGGATCAGTATAGCCTTACAACAATGGTACATATAAGCATTTTTGCTATTTTCTTGATGATGCCTTTTCCTGTTAGCATTAGTCGTCGACCCACTTGAATAATTGGATTGATGAACAAAAGACTTATAGAGATGGTCTATATAAGTATTTTTGTTGTTTGCTTGTTAATGCCTTTTCCTGTTGGATTTCATCGGCGACCCGCTTCAAATTCGTTTGGACGAATTATTCAATGTAGCTTCTCAAGGGGGCGACGTTGATGTCATTCCAGATTTTAAAGCTGAAAAGTTCATTTTCTAATTCACTTAGATCAATAGAAAGACTACACAGAGCCTGATGAATGTCTCCATTCTGTATCGAATAGCGAACTAGTCAGTTATCCATGTGATCTTCATGATATACAAGAATCCTGTAAAAAAATTCTAAAGAAAACGCCTTAAAATTATCAACTTGTTTATCGAAAGCTTCCTTTATTAACGCCAACGAGTTGAAAATTAAGTTGGGATCCTGGAACGCATTGGTCCTTCCTGCTAAGTCTATTTTGGTGAGCTTTGTGAATAATGTTTCTTTCTTTGATATTTCTTTCTCACATGATTGGACGATGAGATATAGGTTCCTCACCTTCTCTTTCCAGCATGCTTCTAATTGAGTGAGCCATTTTTTGGAGGGGATATCATGTTGTCTTCTTTTCGTAACTGCCATGTTGTTGACATGAAAGGAAAAAGGGATGACGGTCATGTCCAAATAGAAATTTTCTTCATTTTTAAAATCCGACTGTAGAATTTGGAGCAAGTTATGTGCTCTACTTCCCAGAGAATCCATATTTTGTGATGTTTCCCAGGCCTTAGTAATCAGTTCCATTTTTTTCTAGATATTTTTCTCCACATATCCTCTACATTATGCGAGGAAGATGGAGGAGCCTTTTAGAACTGTTGCAGGGGTGCAGGGAGTCACAAGCATGTCTATTTCTAAAGGACTGCCAAGCAATGGCATAGGAATGAAAGCTTCCTCTAATTCCTTGATCCAGTCATTTAGTCTGGCATTCTCGACCTCAATGAGTCCAATGGAATCATGAAGAGAATCTCTGGTTGTTGTGTGAAGTCCAGAGATTTGGGGTGGCTGCATATTGGTAAGGTAAAGTTCTGAACGATGTTTTCTTCTCTTATTTTTTACATCTCTCTTTTCAATAATTAATTTTTTAGATTCGCTTTCGAAAACAACACTCTGGAATACGAAGGATTCATCTATGTCAAAAAATTCGATATCAACTATGTTCATTGGGTAGCTATGGTGAATCGCGTCTCCCAGTTGATCAAGGTCCCAGAATATGCTATCCAGATCAACGTCAAGATCCATGTTTTCACTTTCAATTTCAGGCTCCTCCACCTCCCCTACAATTATTTTTCCCTTCTTCTGCATGGGAAGCTTGTGAGAACTATCAATTTTAGGATGAACCTCATCTGTTGGAAGAATTTTGAGTTGCTTTCTTACCGTGATAGGTCGTTGGAGAGATGCTTTGTTGCTGTGGTGGTTCTGGTCCTCAGTGTTCGACAACAGAGGTATTCCAACAGAGGACGAACACCTTCAGTAACCACTCACATAAATAGATCAAAGATCAACACACCGATGTTTTCACGTGGTAAAACCCCTACGGGGAAACATCCATGGCCCCAACCAACGCGGCCACTTGGAGCAGTTTATTAATGCAAAGTAAAAGATTACAGAGAGATTTTACAAGAGAGTTTCTCACAATCGATCATCAAAAAATGACCCTCCATGCTCTTTAAATAGAGATCATGGACCAATTGGGTGTTAAGCCACGGATCAATGGTCGTTAAGATCGAGGAGACTATGAACCGTCGGATCACTCTATGTCGGGAACATATCGTGACCGTCGGATTGCCTAACTACAAATGCATACTAATGCATACTAAAGAAACACACTTTTACCTAACGACATATTAGACCAAGTAGA
>ML797365.1:206938-219200 GCA_009831015.1 Picea engelmannii
AGAAATCCATAATAAGATCTCTGGATGCACTACTGTTTTCATAAGAATATACAACAACTGATCTCTCTAAAGTAGACTAAGATTTTTCAGTAAAAGAAAAGTTAAAAATTGATTGATAACTCAAATACTGATTCACCCCCCCCCTCTCAGTATTTTCCAACAAAGATAAATAGAGTAACAAATAGTTTTAGAAGAATGTACCTTTTTTTATTTTTTTTGCATAATGTATATTTCATAATTCAATCACAACACCAACTGTATGGTGAACAGACCAGTGTGTGTACAAATAAGGGACAACTAAGAAGCTAGATAATTTCTTTTCTTTTCTTTTCTTTTTTGCAACAAGCTATAAAGATATGCTTTGAAACATAGAAATGTGACTTTGCAATATGTTTGATGTATATCTCATAATCCAAGTGCAATACCAATTGTATCATGATCAGATCAATATGTGTCTAAGATAAACATAATGTATTGAGGAATGGGCACATTCGACCACACATGGTCAATAAGTGTGTTTTGCAAATGGCTTGTGTTGTTCAAAAAAAAAGTGGAGACTGTATTTGCACATGTAGTTTTCCAATTCTTTTGTTCTGCCATTATTTTGTAGCATGTCAATATTGAAGTCTCCTACAAGCACAATGGGTCCGTTCAGAAGGAAATGGTCCAATGCATTGGAAATAACATCTACTATGTTGGAGAATGTTGCATGGGGAACAACATACAGATTGAGTATTGCAACTTTGGTTTCATGGAAAAAAAAAATTGCAAGCACCAACTCAACATTATTTTCTTCAATATGTATATGGTCCAAAATTGGTACATGTTTTTTCACCAATATCATCACCCCATGTGTAAGGTAACTTGATATGCAATTGTGATTTGGGAATTGTTTGTTGTGTATGCATAATGCCATGTATGTTTCCTGAAAGCACAGAATATCGGATTGCATTGTATCATAGTCATTGAGTATATCATCCATGTGTGCATTTAAGCTACGTGTGTTAAGCGAGAGAATTGATACAAATGAATTTGTTTGTATGAATTGGTAATCATAGTGTAGTTTCCATTTTGCGGTGGTCTTCAGTCGTTCCATTTCAATATCAAATTTATGTTTCACTTTGAAGTTATATTTTGTAAGAGGACTTAGTAAATACAAGGAGTCCATGCTTCTGACACGGGACAATGTTGTGTACACAAGTCCATGTATCTGAATTCCAGTAGGCTGAAATGCAACATTATCATGTGTTAGTCCTTGCGATCTGTGGACTATACGTGCACATGCAAGTTTAATTGGAAATTGTTTTCGAATCTTCAATTGACGTGTCTTTGTTGATGTCGATATTGGCTTTTATATTCGCAAAATAGGTGTCCAATCGCTTGCAGTGTTCGAATTATATAGATAAGCCAACTTGCTTGTTTGTCGCTTGCCTATATGTGGTTCATGGAACTTAATCCAAAGGACATCATGTTTTTTTGTTTTCGTATAGCCTATGAGTATTCCATCTACACCATTGAGCAAGCCATCCTGTGAATCATAGTTACAGGCATATATTTCAACCATCATTTCTAATTTCAGGACAAGCTGCAAAGGTAAAGTGGTTGTATGTTCATGACCTGAAACATTTCCATGGTTGTCTTCTTCCAGTTCAATTGAATTGATGATGATATCATCGTCAGGCGTGAGCGATAGCATGTGCGTGTTATGCATTGCAACATCCTTATTTGTGTAGAACATGTAAGGGAATGTTGGGTCTGTTGGTGCAGACCGCAAGCACCTGGAATTGATATATGTTAAGTCATCATATGTTTGGTTTTTTGTCCACATTCTATTCATAATTGCAATGAATGTTTCATCTGTTTGGTGCATTGTAGTATTCAATTCAAAGCATTTAATATTGTCTCTCCAGAAGTCATGCATCATTGTTTACATGTTAACGGTAGGTTTTTCAAATATCAAAGAATCTTGGATGGGCTATGCCTGGTAAAGATCCCCACAAAATATCATGTCAATGTCTCCAAAGTATTTCATGTGCACAAGTTTTATTCTTCTTAGTCAGTTGTCAATGGAATACAAGAACCAAATTCCAATCAAAGATGTTTCATCTATAAAGACAAGTTGGAGTTCGTCATAAATCTTAGACAATGTATCCAACATTTCCTTGCTAAGTGGAAGAAACTGTGACTTGTTAAAAGGCATTAAAAATGCAGGGTGGACTGTTGTTCCACCTCCAATATATGCATATTTTCTTGTGTATGCAACTATTAGGCCCTTTGGTTTCATAAGATTAGAGGAATTGTTTGAATCATAGATTCGTATAAGCATTTGGAACAGTGCTTTCGATGTGAATGTCTTGCATGTTCCTGCTCTGCCTGTAAGGAACAAGTGCACAGGAGTGTCCATGTTCAAGCATTTTTTAAGCGCAGTGTCCTTTATAATTGTTTGTTGTTCTTGATTCAACATACGTCTTATTCTGTGGTATTCATTATTTTCAATTAGGAAATGATGTTTTGTGACTTGAAAACCAAGATTGATACGTTTTTCACTTGAAACTACTCGAGGATGAGGAAAATCCTCTTGTAAGTCATAAGACTCGCAAGGAGTTTTGGTTGTTTTTCGGTTTGTGAATGTGTCATCAGGATTGTCAGGGTTTTCTAGCTCATTAATTGCGATTTCTAGATCACCCCATCTTGGATTAACATTGTAGGTAAATATAGCTTCACTGATGTGCACTATAGTCTCAGAGGCAACATACATAGCCTCCCATGTAGAAAAGTTATGTTTTAATGTCTCTTCATTTTCATCGAATGGAACGTACAACAACAATTTTTCTCTACAATAGTTTTCATAGTCAGAAATTTTATTGTATTTGAAAAACTGTATCACAGAGGGTTTTTTTCTTTTTGATATGGGTGTACCATTTTTTTTGTAATGCGATACGAATTCTTCTAAGAAGATATGCCTAATAGGAGATAGATGTTGGAGGTAATAATCAACAATTGAGCGACATAGCACGTCTTCTGAATTATCAGTCTCTTGTTCTAGAAAAATCAGTGGTTTAAGCACGAATGTGCGTTTCTCAAGTGGAGATGTGTTTATGAAGACGCATTTTCTTGAACTACAAGTGAGGAGCAGGGAAAGTGCAATGTGAACTGCTTGTTGAGCATACATTTGTTGAAGATTAAGAAATGTATTGCCAAGTGTGGGTATCATTTGTATGGCATCAATATGACTTCTTTCATGTTCTTTGTGTATTCTTTTGAATGCACTTGTCATAGATTTGTCAACCTTTTTCCTATACGAGGTACAGTACGATGTTGTAGCATATGCATTGAGCACGTACTATGCATCTGTATTTTCTTTCCATATAATTGGCATGTCCTTGGAGAAATTGTTGTTCCAAATATGGGAAAGTTTTTCGTTTAATGAAAATTGTTGGTTGTTTAAGAGTACATTGTATTGCTTGGATGTACTCATCTTCTGATAGATTTAGCTCTGTCAAGAAGTCATCGAAGCTCATCAGCTCGTCAAATTCTCCTTGTTTTAGAAATGCGAACAAGGATTTAGATTTCTCAACAACAACATTGTCGTCTAAACTAAGTGGCTCTATGATTATTGTAGCTCTCATTGACGACACGGGAAAGTTGTATCTACAATGCAAGTTTTTTCATTTTCTACAACTTCTTGTATGGTAATCTCTATGAACTTTGGCAAGTTCTGGATCCAAATGATCTATGTTTCATGTTATGTATTTGTCCACAAATTGCTCGATCTTTGAATTGTTGTCGGCTCCATAGACTGGTGCACCCTCTATCCACAACAGTGTGTGGTCATGTCCATTTCCCCTATTCTGGAATTCAGTTACAAAAAAGTAGTCCAATATTTTTCCGAAAAAGGTTTCATCATGGCATATCAATTGTCTCAAAGCATTTATTCTATGTCTACAGTACCAAGTGCATGTCACTGGGTCTTTTCTTATGAGGTAGTCAATGTCATTATTTTCCAATGTATTGGTTTTTTTTTACGTTTCCTATTCCTATGCAGGTCGGATACGAAAACCACTAATGGATCCTAGCAATGATCTGCACTTGTAAATGTGATGAAAAATGTTGGTGGGCTGAATTGTCGGATCATTGAAAAAATAGTTTTCTTGTTTTGTTGCAAATAGTCAGGAAATGTTTTTGAAATCTATGTATCTAATATCAGATTTCAGAATTTTTTCTAGGTTTAATTTGTACTTGACATCCTTGGCCAACAAATTTCTTCCTTGTAACTGGCCTTTTCTTATTCGGACCCACATGCAAGAGAGAACTTGCTCTATTATTATGCGCATTGTTTTGAAAAACAAGTATGTTATGTGACAGGAGAAGTCACCGCTTGAATGTAGCATCTCACATCAGACTATTTTATGATAACTGAATCATTATGTAATGTAAATGGCACATGGATCTCCATAGAAGAGTGTTGGGAAGTTCATTTCCTCAGCGAATTTGTCCTTGAATATTCCAAGTGGACGCTGCCCCTCAGCAGGTGCAATTTCGGCAATCTTATCTTGCAAGTCACGAATGCACTGTGAATCAGTGAATCCATGCACCAATGTCTCAGTAGGTGTTTCATTCTTTGATTCATCAATTGTATCAAATTCACTAGCATTTTCGAGACTCTCTGCAGAGTTGGCATCCTCTTCTGCAAGAACATTGTTCCAGTTCTCATTTATAAAAATGTTTTGTGCTTTGTACAGGGCCCTGGAACATAATTCCTTTAATTCTTTCATAACAACATGCACACACACTTTTCCTGTCTGATACACATTTTTGTAGTGCAAGCGTCTTTTCAAAACCACAACAATTTTCATTGTATCGCCAATGAATTGTGGCAAGGATTTTTGCACAACATCTAACTGAACAGGCACATTAATAATTGATCGTGTTAAGCCCATATGGGGTCGTTTATAGCCCCAGGGCCTGATTTTTGAAAATGCAATTCGTAGAGACACAAGTCTCTCTTCAAGTTCCATTAGTGCACCTACATCTGGTAGTGGTGTATTACATATTATTTGGTCAGGGGTTGCAAATTGTGGCAGTTTTCCATTTTCAAGCGACCGTTTGCATGGAAGACAAATTTTTCCACTGGAAAATGTTTTTTCGTGCATTGTCAAGCAGAGGTATTCTTCTTCCAAAGCAGGTGTGAAAGACTTACTATTTTTTGAGAAATTCAATTGTTCACAAATTGTACATGCAATGGAAGGAGTGTCTTTAAGTTGTTTCATGTAGGTCCATCTTGCATCTTTCTTTCGCAGGGAAGTATGGGTAGAAAGTGTTTGTTGGTTTTCATTGCTAGTAGTGCATGTTGTTGCTTCTAGCCCATGAAATGTGACAGTTGTATGATCATTCTGGGATATGTGACCGTACCTGTTTCTATTGTGTTGTGCATGAACAAATTTCTTTAGATTGTGATATGTGAGTTTCTCTCCAAAAGGAAGCGTAGCAATGTATTTTTTTCTCTCGCGCGTGACCTTTTTCAAGTTGTGGTAACTTACTCTACGTTTCTTGTCCAAGGGCAAGATGACCTGATGGAAACTAGGATGAATTTCACTCTGATTCAGGTTGTGATAAATTAGTCTACGTTTTTTGTTTAAGGCATGTATGGCCTCATCACAACTGGGACGAATTTCACGCATATTTTTTTTTAAGTTGTGATAGCTTAGTCTACGTTTTTTGTTTAAGCCCTGTATGGCGTCATCACAACTAGGATCAATTTCACGCATGAATTTTTTGTTTAATCCCTGTATGGCCATATTGCAACTTTGAGGAGTTTCATTCTCACTAAAAACCATGCCATGCGTATGCAGATTTGATGTGGTTTGGGTGGCATGGACATTGAACCCTGAACCAGTGATATGTCCAAGCAAAGGTTGATAATGGATATGTGTTGTATCTGTTTTCAATGAGAGGATGTCAACTGTTCGATCGAAATTTGAATCAATAGACTAGGAATGGAAAGTGCCATCTGGTAAGGCCGACCAGACTTGGATATTTACTCTGAATATGATAGACATCCATTGCAAATAGAATCTTCAACCCTCCACATTTCCTTTTTCATTGGCAGTGCCATGTTTACAAGGTATTCTTGCCAAATTCCAATTGCTGACATATTTCTAGGAGATATGGCCAAAGGTGTTGATGCAAGTAGCTAAAATATTGTTGGTTTCCGCCTATAATTGCATTGCAAAATGACTGTACAGTGTAAAGCCACAGAGACTGCACATCGAACTCCGTTGCTACCAAACAACAAATTACATTGAACAGACTATCTCCACAGCTAGACACAACAATTGTTGCTAGCTGTAAACCATGGCAGACTATGTGATGGATAATCTGTTTCCACTGTGATTCAAAATCTTTGCAAATGAGGGACAAGTAAATATGAGCTCCTTAAAGATTTCATATGTAAAGTCTTTTGTACAATGGTGGTTCATAATGACCACTGAAAACATTGGCATCATGGAACAAGATGCAATATGGATTGTCAGATGCAGTTTTGTTGAATAGTAGATATCTTGTTTTTATTTTCAATGACCATATTCCAATCGATATATTGAGCCAGTTAGATAGTCACCGTATACAAAATGTATCTCCCCAAAGTCCCCTCTCATGTGTAGGCACAATTGGAGATGAAGACAACCGCATCTTTGAAAAATACGTAGCGACATCATGTATTCCATGCAACTACCGAAGAAAATCAAATTCCAGTTTGTATTCATACGACTCCAATGCCTCAACGTCATCATTTTTTAAACAACCCAAGAAATAATATATCAATTCATTGCGCATGTCAGTTGAGGAATAACGGAAATGCAGTAGAACCTGAAATGCATCGAAAAGGCAATCCCCTACAGTATATGAGAATGCATCCAATCTAAAAAGACCATTGCTATGAAAAACCTTGTCAATGTTGTCATGTATAATGGAGTGTGTATCTATTTCATACAAATCAACATCTATTACTTCTTTCATCTTTTGAACTATGATTTTGAAGTTGTTTCTTAGATACTTTCAGTTTGCATGAAAACAGAGAAAAGGGGAAAAAAAGAATAAAATGAGGAAAAAAAAGAGAAAGGAAAGCAAAACAGGAAAACTACAAGCGTGGAACTGCGTACCAATCCTTTTATGTATCTTTCAACCTTCTTCTTGTCAACTTCAACCCCCCCTAGTCCCCATAGCAGATGACAAGAAAACAAGCCCACACTGGAAAGTGAACCAAACAGAAGAAAAAATGCAAATAAATAACACTATAAATTTACTGAGCAGAAAGACCGATTTGAACCTATTCATGGCGTGCATCCTACAAGCTTCTCAGAGCCAAAAAAATTTTTGCAAAATAGAAAGGACAACACAAAGACAATAGGTGGACGTAGTTTTCCGACCCACATAATAAAATCATTCCCTGCCTCTACACCCCGACGGATGGTTCCCTCTTGTGATAGCTCCAAACCAGTTTTTGAAAACCCCTCTGCATTGCAATTTTCGAAATAGCTATGGACGTGGCAGCTGGCATTTGAAAACACATGGTTTCTAGGAATAGAAGTTAAGAGCACAAAGAAAGATGATTTGCAACAGAATTTCAAGGCAGGGACTCCCACCATTTAAAAATAGCAACGAAATGATGGCATGAAAACTTACCTATCAACGAGGGATGACAACAGCTTAGGCCCAAAAAACTACAAACCGCAACAACAGGTCCAACAGCTTGCAAAGTTGAAGAACAACAAACTAGTGAACAACCACGAACAGGTCCAACTGTAACTACAGGACCTCAACTTTGCAAATTTGAATCAAACAAGAACAAGAATCATGGAATGAACCAATGAACAAGCATCAACCATTGAACTAGTGATGCCGGTGGAGAACAATTCAGCACAATTTCACTACAAACAACACCATAAAAAAATGGAAGGAAACTGTATTGCAACGCATCCATACAATAAACATTTAAGACTGCCAGACATGTTAGATAAACACTTAAGACTGTCAGAACCGTCGAAGGAAGTAGCCATGTGCAAACATTTAAGAAAAAATGCAGTGTGGCAGGCCTGTTCTCTCGAAGCACACAAGAATAAAGCAAAAAACACACATAGTAATATGCTAGAGAAATGTATTCTACCTAGCATAAAATGCTAAGCCAAACATTTGAACTAATGCTAGCATTAATCCACCTTCTACCAATGCATAAGAAAATATATGATTCAAAAAGACCATATACGATCAAATACTTTGGATATGCCAACATATATAACATTGGGAATAGTGAAGCTGACAATAAGACCTCCAATCCATTGTCCATTCAAATCATGACATATATGGTACTTTTTATTATATAAAAATCGATGTTTTCAGTTCCTTGGTTCCAACAATAGATAATATGGAAATATTTGTGGTCAAAGGACAATCTAATACGAGGTCAATGAATTATCGATTGCTATAGTCCCTCTATGCCTACGGCATGGACTAATAAAAAAAGTGGTAAACTTTGGTTTACAATTTTTGGTAAAATAAAAACAAGGATGCGAGATATCATCCTCACTTCTTGTACCTTCAATTACATGTTTGTGTTTATTGCTCAAACTATATTTTGGTTTGGTTGAAATGATTAATGTAGCATAATATATATCTTGTACTTTCAATTACACGTTTGTGTTTATTGCTCAAACTATATTTTGGTTGAAATGATTAATGTAGCATAGTATATATCGTGTACCTTCAATTACACGTTTGTGTTTATTGCTCAAACTATATTTTGGTTGAAATGATTAATGTAGCATAGTATATATCATATGCCTTTATGTTTAATTGCTTAGATTCTAAGATTAGGAATTTTCTCATGGATTATCATCCAAGCATTATTTGTTCTCATGTATGCAATGAATATAATGTTGGGTTATGAAACCAATTGTGCACAGTCTAATAAAGCTAGTATGCCATGGATCTTAAGCCAAGGGAATTACTTTTAATTTGTAGCATAAGTTTATTTTCGAAACATTTTTTTCTCATACATGTAATTATTTTAATGCCATGCTATGAAATTAATCGTGAATGGTCCAAATAATGTCAGTGGGCTATGTATTTGAGAGATGATGGAAATGAACCCTCTTCGCTGTAATCATTTCTCATTATTGTAAAATCTCAGTTGACACTAGTTTGATGATGACATAAGTCTTGTTACTTACATGAATAACCAATTGATTTGAGTGGTAAATTATGTTGGATGATGAGGAAAGCTTTGTTACTTATATATGAATAACCGATTTGAATTGAGTGGTTGAATCTATTTGTTAATAAAGGATGTTTCTTTTATCGCGTGGTTAGTCAAAGTGATTTGAGTAGGAAAATAATGTTGAGATAGTTGGAAAGATAACTGAGGAAGGAATGCTCTTTCTCCTTATTTCTTTGTGACTTAGTACTTGATCAATGCATTGGTTATGTAGAATGCATTGATTGGGAATTCTAGCTTAGTTAACAAGTCATGCCTTCAAAATGAAATGGAAAAATAGAGAGGGTTGTAGTGCCCCGCCTTTATGTGTATTTGCACATTTTTGTGTATGTGTATTAGTTATTCACAAAGTATAACAAGAGCTTGTAGGAGTATAGGGTGTACTATGTTTCTTGAGTAGTGTATGTACAATATTTACTTGTGTTGGTTACACGAGTAACTTACACATTTGCATAATAATATTAGGCTTTTAATAGGTGAATTACTTTTCATCTAATTGTCGAAATAGGTCTAAATGGAAAGTAATTCACCATTTGTTTTCTTTTGTATTTGGATCAGAGAGGCGTCTTGGTCCAAAGGGGTGTTTCACCTGTCCACAGGGGGACTTTAGCACAACAAAAAATTTGTGAGTCCAATGGGGAACAGATATTCTCTTTCTTATTTCCTTGTTTTTTTCTAGACTTTTGAGTCTTTATTGATCTCTTATTTTGATGCTTCTTCTTGGATCTCTCCCCATCCCACATCATCACTGGGAAGTTCTCTGAGCCAAACACCTGAACCCATTCAAATATGGGCAAAAATTTGTTCTTTTCCTCCACTTTCATGACTTCATCCCTCCCTCATAAGCGCACAAAGAATGGTAATGTCATGATCATCGCCCCCCAATAGTGGTATAGGGAGTTATAGTCCTGTTTTCATCACCCTTTGTACATGGTTATAGGGGCAATATTCCATCTTTTGGGTGAATTTTGAGCCTTTTTTACCTCCTTTTTATCAATGTTTTTGTTGGCAAATATTGAACAAGCAACGAATGTGTGTTGATGGTTGTTGTCATTAATGGAAATAGTGGAGATGGCAAGATATGAAGGATAAAACCCCTTGGAGATTCGGACGTAAAAGCTCAGGAGGAACAACATTGAAGAAATCACGCGCAGCAAGAGTTTGCAGAGATGAAGGAAGACAGCGATCTAGTGACCATTGGATCCCATTCAAATTTCCCGAAAGGCCGACAACCGTCAGATTTGCAGAAGTTGCGAGGGAAATAAGTCATCGGAGATTCGGGGATCGGGACTTTGAAATGCCTAGTTCACTCGACAACGAAAACCCCGAAATCGCGATATGCGATTTCGCGATCTGATCGCAGCCGTTAAAGCCAAGGTGAAATCCCGACGTGATCTGGACCGTCTATTCGTGTGGACGCGTGGCAGCCTGGAGGCTCCATCGGAGAATCGAGGATCGGGACTTTGATGTCCAGTTCACTCGACAACGAAAACCCCGAAATCGCGATATGCGATTTCATGATTTGATCGCAGCCGTTAAATCAAGAAGAGATCGGGACCATCCACTTGTAGACAGGAGGCTTCATCAGAGTTTCGGGGATCGGGGTTTCAATATGCAAAGAATACAATGCAATGAAAATCCCGATTTCGCGATATGCGAAATCCCGACTGAATCTGCACCGTCAGATCAACATGTAATCTAAACCGTTGATCCAACTCACGACAGTAGACCACGTCACCCAGGGACACGTGACACAACCAGGGAATGACAAGTGTCAGGCAGATCCAACACTTCAAGCACATACAATTCACGAATCAGAGTGACACGTGGCAGGATCTAACACGTGCCAAATCATGTGTGACGTCAGCAGAGGCATCGGCAATCGGGACTTTGATATGTCAAGAACACACTGCAACAGAAACTCTGAAATCTCGATATGCGATTTTGCGATGTAATCACAACCGTTGGATAAGAATGAGATCTGGACCGTTGATCTCCGTCATCGGAGAATCGGGGATCAGGAATTCTATAGACATGTGTATGATGACATCTAAAATGCCGAAACCCCGATGAGAGGCTTGACCGAGGTCTTATGTTTACGGTCACATGGACCATTATGTAGCCGGAAGGGGCTAAATCTCGGGAAAGGAGCACATCGGGAATCGGAGAATCAGGGGTTCCGAGTACATGTGCATATCGACAATGAGAATGTCGAATTCGCAATGAGTGAAATCCCGATGGGATTTGAACCGTTGGATCAAGCATTGATCGGAGGGTTGTTGTTGTTCCTCACACGTTAACGCTTCAGTTATGAATCAATTAAGAGAAATGGACTGATGATGACAAATAAGTTAGCTTTTCAGTTGCCAAGACAGATGTCCCCGAATTACCGATTGGAAGGGGAAGTGGAATCATCAAGGTATCTTGTATAAAAGAATATGAAGGAGACTGAATTTTTTTTTTTTTGTCGTTCTAAATGAAAAATGAGTAAACAGTAAGAAAAAGGATATGAGTAGAGGCATAGCAAGAAATGAAGAACTGTGCAGAGCGAGAACAGAAGAAGAGCAACATGATAGACAGAATAGAAGCAGAGTAGAATGACAGAAAATATGATACAGAGCAGACCTGTTGAATAAGAGAAGAGTAGTAGAACAGTGAACAGAAGACCAGAATTATAGAACAAAGAAAGACTGGTAAGAACTGATTTATCTGTAAAGTTGAATGTGTATTTAACCATTAATATTTTAGGGAGGTTGGGAGGTGCTCGGGAGGACTGTTGTCCTCAGAAGTTCAAGTGGGTGCTTGAACACAGGAAGTTGTAGCTTCCATCTGGTGGCAGCCAGAGAAACTAGGGAGGTTGGGAGGTGCTCGGGAGGACTGTTGTCCTCAGAAGTTCAAGTGGGTGCTTGAACACAGGAAGTTGTAGCTTCCATCTGGTGGCAGCCAGAGAAACAAGGGTGGCAGGGAGGTGCTAGGGAGAACAGGTGTTCT
>ML797365.1:236514-251222 GCA_009831015.1 Picea engelmannii
ATATATATATATATATATATATATATATATATATATATATATATATATATATATATATATAAACTTGACGCAACTTGATGTAAATTTACATAACCTGCATAATTATATAATATGAGAAGTTAACACCAATATGGGTGTTATACTGCAAGTGGAAGAGACTAAAGCAAGGGTGTACTCCCCTCCAAATTCACAGATACAATACTCCAAGTTCATTTTCTTTTCAATTTTTTTGCTATTCTGAAAGTTTATTTTCTAATCAAATAGAAAGTATATGCTTCTATTTTGAGACGTCCTTAATGTTTTCCAACGATGATAATTCTTTATTTTTGAAAAATGTTGTAAGGAATTAATCATTTTTTCTTTCCTTTTTCCTAAACTTTAATAGAGATAAGATACATCTAATAAACATAATTTAAGGGTTGTTTCATTACATTAATTTATTTTGATTTCCTAGTTCTTGTGTAGATACAAATGTGACTTTGTTTTCATATTGATAATATAAAATCAATAATCCCCCACCCACCACACATATATGCTTTTCATATTTCAATCCATTTATTATACCCACCTCGTTGTATTGTAAATTTGAACAATGTATAGTTGTGCCATTTCTCTGCTTAATCATAATTCACCTACCATTTTCCTCATCAATTAATTATGATTACTAATATTAATCTATCTAACATAATTGAAGCACAATTGCTATGCTATTATCTTCTATCCATTGCATTATACTTTTAATAATTAGCATTATTCCATATTAATCACCATTAATGTTTAATCACTGATACCCCTAACTTCTTTAACCCTAATCCCCTAACAATATAAACCATTACCCATCTAATTATCCTATTTATTATTTAATTAATTAGTTTTCAATGTTGTTGCCAAGTTGTAAAAATAATGGTGGGTCCATCAAGATCTTTGTCTTCTAGTTTAGAGTATGGATTAGTAAGTTCATATAATAATAACATGAATTTCATAAACGTATTATTAGTCCCTGCCGAAGGCATAGAGGGACTATAGTGATCGATAATTCGTTGACTTGATATTAGTTTGTAGTTTGACTACAAATTTTTGCATACTTTCTATTGTTCGAACTACACAACTAAAAACATTATTTTTTATATAATAAAAAAACCCATATATGTCATGATTTGATTGGATAATAGATTTGAGGTCTTATTGCTAGCTTCATTATTCCCAATGAATTATATAGTGCCATATCCAAAGTTTTTATCATCTACGATACTTTTTGAATTTGTACTATTCATACTGAAATGTTTAGATATCCAAAGTTTATAGTGATTGACAATTCGTTGACTTTATATTAGTTTTTCGTTTGACTACAAATTTTTGCATAATTTCTATTGTTTGAACCACAGAACTAAAAACATTATTTTTAATTATTTATACAATAAAAAAACCCATATATGTCATGATCTCGTTGGATAATAGATTTAAGGTCTTATTGCCAGCTTTGCTATTCCCAATGATTTATAAGTTGGCATATCCAAAGTTTTTATCATCTACGGTGTTTTTGAATTTGTACTATTCATATTGAAATGTTTGGATATCCAAAGTTTTGAGCATGGATAGTCAATTTTCATATTACTTTGTCGTCTGACTCAATTTTTTTAGCATAGTCCCTAGTGTTCGAACTATTTTTATTATTATTATTATTGTTATTATTTTTTTATTACTATTATTATGTTTGATTTTTCTTTATTGTGGCGTACTTTGAGAGGCTTTGTCATTGTTGCGTACGTAAATAGGCATGCCACACTACATTGTTTCTTAAATGTTTTCACAACGTGACGCCCTTCGACGGTTCTGACAGTCTGAAGTGTTTACATAACAGGCCTCACAACCTTAAATGTGTATTCTACAGATGTGTTATGAAACAATTTCCTTCCATTTTTTGATACAGTGTTGTCTGCAGTGAATTTGGGCAATATTGTTCTTCACCGGCATTATTAGTTCACTTGTTAATGCTTGTTCATTGGTTCATTCAATGTTTCGTGTTGTTGTTTGATTCAAATTTTCAAAGTTGAGGTCCTGCGGTTGCAGTTGGACCTCTTCGTGGTTGTTCACTGGTTTGTTGTTCTTCAAATTTACAAGCAGTTGGACCTGTTGTTGTGTTTTGTAAGTTTTGGAGTTGCGCTTCTGTCATCCCTCATTGACGGGTAAGTTTTTATTCCATTGTTTCGTTTCTATTCCCTTTTGTTGCTTGCAAGCAAGAATTTTCAATACTAGGAGTCCTTGCCTCGAAATTTTGTTGCAGAACATCTTTCTGTGTGGTTTTTACGACCATAATATTTTCCTTGTTCTTGAACGTCAATGTTCTATACAGAACCCGCCTTTGTCGCAGTCATGGTGACATATAAAAAAGAAAACCAGATGTTCTCCTCTTATTTTATGTTCCTGGAAACCATGCGTTTCGTGGATTTTTTCCAGGTTGTTCCCTTCCAATAATATATGCCAACTTCCACATCCTGGATACCATTCCATAGTTGTTTCCAAAATAGCAATGCAAAGGGGTTTAGAAAATGAATTCGGAGTTGTCATAAGGGGGCAAGCATCTACTAGGGTCTTGTGACAGGGAATGCTTTTATTCTTTGAATCAAAAAATTCGTCCACATGTTGCCTTTGTCCTGTCCTTTCTGTCTTGCAGGGCATCTTCTGCCTCTAAAAATCTTGTAGGATGCATGCCAGGAATAGGTTCAAAAATGATAAACCTTGAACATTTGGTCTTTGTGCTCAGCAAATTTATAGTGTTATTTATTTGCGTTATCTCTTCTGTTTGGTTCACTGTTCACTGTACGTTTGTTTTCTTGTCATATTATGTGGAGACTAGGGGCAATTGTGTTTGACAAGAAGAAGGTTGAAGGATACATAGCGGTATTGCTACGCAGTTCTGTGCTTGTAGTTTTATATTTGTCTTTTTTTTTGTTTTTCGTTTTTTTTTATTCTTTTCTCTGTTTTCATATAAACTGAAAATAGCTAAGAAACAACTTGAAAATCATAGTTTAATAGATTAAACAATTAATAGACGTTGAGTCCTATGAAATAGATATGGACTTCATTGTACATGACAACATCGATGAGGTATTGCATAGCAAAGGGATTTTTAGATTGAATGCATTCTCGTATACTGTAGGAGATTGCCTTTTCGATGCATTTCAGGTTCTATTGCATTTCTGTTATTCCTCGACCGACCTACACAGTGGATTGATAGATTATTTCTTGGGTTGTTTAAAAAATGGCAACGTTGAGGCATTGGATTCATATGGATACGAATTGGCATCTGATTTTCTTTGGCAGATGCATGGAATACATGATGTCACTACATATTTTTCAAAGATGTGGTTTTCTGCATCTGCAATTCTTCCTACACACGAGAGAGGAATTTGGGGAGATACATTTTGTATATGGTGGATGTCTAAGTGGCTCAATATATCAATTGGAATATGGTCATTGACAAGAAAAACAAGATATCGATTATTCAACAAAACTACATCTAGTGATCCATACTGCATCTTGTTCCATGATGCCAATCCTGTCAGTGGTCATTATGAACCACTACTGTATAGAAATTATCCATATGCAATCTTGGAGGACCTCATATTTACTTGTCCTTCATTTTCAAAGACCTTGAAACACAATGGAAACATATTATGCATCGTATACACTGCCATGGATTGCAGATAGAAACAATTGTTGCATCTAGTTGTGGAGATAGTTTGTTCAATGCAATTTTCTATTTGATAGCAACTGATTTCGATGTGCATTTGTTGCGGCTTTACACTATACAATCCTTTTGAAATGGAATTATAGGCGGCAACCAAGAGGCTTTTAGTTGCTTGCATCAATACCTTTCGACATTTCTCCTAGAAAATATGTAGGAAATTGGAAGTTGGCAAGAATACCTTGTAAACATGCCACTTCCATATGAAAAAGGAAATGTAGAGGGTGGAAGATTTTGTTTGCAATGGCTATCTATCATATTTAGAGTAAATATCCAGGTCTGGTCGGCCCTGCCAGATGACACTGTCCATTCCTAGTCTATTGATTCAAACTACGATCGAACAATTGACATCATCTCGTTGAAAACAGATACAACACATATCCATTATCAACCTTTGATGGGAAATACCACTGGTTCAGGGTCCACTGTCCATGCCACCCAAACCGCATAGAATCTGCATACATGTAGCATGCTATTTAATGAGAATGAAACTCGTCCCAGCTGTGATGAGGCCATACGCGGCTTAAACAAAAAACGTAGACTAACTTATCACAACTTGAAAAAGGTAATACGTGAAACTTGTCCCAGTTGTGATGAGGCCATACAAGGCTTAAACAAAAAACGTAGAGTTACTTATCACAACTTGAAAAAGGTCATACGTGAGAGAGAAAAATACATTGGTAGTATAGGAAATACTATTGGTTTAGGGTCTAGTGTCAATGCCAACCAAACCACATCGGATCTGCATAAGTGTCACATGCTATTTAATTAGAATGAAACTCATCCCAATTTCCATGAGGTCATCTTGGCCTTGAACAAGAAATTTAGACTAAGTTATCACAACTTGAAAAAGGTCATACATGAGAGAAAAAAATACATTACTACGCTTCCTTCTAGAGAGAAAATGACATATCACAACCTAAAAACAAGTGTTCGTGCACAACACAACATAAACAGGTACGATCACATATCCCACAATGGTCATGGCATTGTCCGAGAGGAAAAAATCACATTTTGTGGGCTAGAACCAACACCATGCACTACTACCAATGAAAACCAACAAACACTTTCTACGCATACTTCCCTACGGAAGAAAGATGCAAGACAGACCTATATGAAACAAATCAAATACACTCCTTCCATTGCATGTGTAATTTGCGATCAATTGAATTTCACAAAAAACACTAAGTCTTTCACGCCTGATTTGGAAGCAGAATACCTCCACTTGACATTAAATGATAAAACATTTTCCAGTGGAAAATTTTGTCTTCCATGCAAACAGTCGCTTGAAAATGGAAAATTTTCACAGTTTGCAACGCTTGACCAAATAAGATGTAATACACCACTACCAGATGTAAGTGCACTTACAGAACTTGAAGAGAGACTCATGTCTCTGCAAATTTCATTTGCACAAATCATACCCTGGAGCTATAAACGACCTCAAATGGGCTTAACATGATCAATTATTAATGTGCTTGTTCAACTAGATGTTGTGCAAAAAGACTTGCCACAATTCATTAGTGATACAATGACAATTGATGTGGCTCTCAAAAGATTCTTGCAATACAAAAATGCATATCAGACATGTAAAGTGTGTGTGCATGTTTTCATGAAAGAATTAAAAGAATTATGTTCCAAGGCCCTGTACAAAGCACAAAATATTTGTATAAATGAGAACTAGAACAATGTTCTTGGAGAAGGGGATGATAGCTCTGCACAGACTCTCGAAACTGCTAGTGAATTTGATACAAGTGATGAATTAGAGAATGAAACACCTATTGAGACATTGGTGCATGGAATCACTAATCCACAGCGCATTCGTGAATTGCAAGACAAGATTGTCGAAATTGCACCTGCTGAGGGGAAACATCCACTTGGAATATTCAAGGACAAATTTGCTAAGGAAATGAACTTCCCAACATTGTTCTATGGAGATCCACGTCCCGGTGACATTACGAAACGATTCAGTTACCATAAAATAGTTCGATGGGAGTTTCTACATTCAAGCGGTGACTTCTCCTGTCACATAACAAATTTGGTTTTCAAAACAATGCGCATAATAATAGAGCAAGTGTTGTCTTCCATGTGGGTGCGAATAAGAAAAGGCTAGTTACAAGGAAGAAAGTTGTTGGCCAAAGATGTCAAGTACAAAGTAAACTTGGAAAAAATCTTGAAATCTGATATTGGATACATAGATTTAAAAAACATTCGCATCTCTCCTGACTATTTGCAACAAAACAAGAAAATTGTTTTTGAAATGATCCGACAATTGGGACCGCCAACATTTTTCATCACATTTACAAGTGCAGAGCATTTTTGGGATCCATTGGTGGATGTGGTATCTGACTTGCATAGGAACAAGAAACATAAAAAACAAATTGATACAATGGAAAATAATGACATTGACTACCTCATAATAAAAGACCCAATGACATGTACTTGCTACTATAGACATAGAATAAATGCTTTGAGACAATTGATATGCCATGATGAAAAAAATTTCGAAAAAATATCAGACTATTTTTTTGTGATTGAATTCCAGAATAGGGGAAATGAGCATGACCACACACTATTGTGGATAGAGGGTTCACCGGTCTATGGAGCTGACAACAATTCATAGATAGGGCAGTTTGTGGACAAATACGTAACATGCAACACAGATCATTTGGATCCATAACTTGCCAAAGTTCATAGACATTATCATACAAAAAGTTGTAAAAAATGAAAAAACCCACATTGCATATACAACTTCCCCGTGTCGCCAATGAGAACAAGAAGAATCATAGAGCCACTTAGTTTAGAGGACAATGTTGTCGTTGAGAAATCTAAATCCTTGTTCGCGTTTCTAGAACAATGAGACTTTGATGAGTTAATGAGCTTCGATGACTTCTTGACAGAGCTAAGTCTAACAGAATATGAGTACATCCAAGCCATATAATGTACACTTAAACAACCAAAAGTTTTCCTTAAACAAAAACTTTCCCATATCTGGAACAACAGTTTCTCCAAGGACATGCCAGTTATGTGGAATGCAAATACAGATGCGCAATACGTCCTCAATGCATATGATGCAACATCATACTGTACCTCGTATATGACAAAGGTTGACAAATCTAGGACAAGTTTATTCAGAAGAATACACAAAAAAAATGAAAGAAGTCATATTTATGCTATACAAATGATACGTATGCTTGGTAATACATTACTTAATATTCAACAAATGTATGCTCAACAAGAAGTCCACATTGCACTTTCCCTGCCCCTCAATTGTAGTTCAAGAAAATGTGTCCTCATAAACACATCTCCACTTGAGAAACACACATTTGTGCTTAAACCATCGCCCTTGCTAGAACAAGATCTTGACAATTCTGAGGACGTGTTATGTCCCTCTATTATTGATTATTACATCCAATGTCCATCTCCTATTAAGCATATCTGCTTAGCAGAATTTGTATCGCATTACAAAAAAAATGGTGCACCCATATCGAAAAGAAAAAAACCCTATGTGATACGGTTTCTCAAATACAACAAACATATTGGCTTTGAAAACTATTGTAGAGAAAAACTATTGTTATATGTTTCATTCGATAAAAATGAAAACACATTAAAACATAACTCCCCTACATGGGAAGTTGTGTATGTTGCCTATGAGACTATAGTACAAATCAATGAATCTAGATTTACTTACAATGTTAATCCAACATGGGGTGATCTAGAAAGTGCAGTTAATGAACTAGAAAACCCTGACAATCTTGATGAGACATTCACAAACCGAAAAACAACCAGAACTCCCTACGAGTCCTATGACTTGCAAGCAGATTTGCCTCGTCCTCGAGCAGGAAAAATTGAAAAACATATCAATCTTGGTTTTCAAGTCACAAAACATCCTTTCCTTATTGAAAATAATGAATACCACACAATTAGACGTATGTTGAATCGAGAACAAAAAACAATTCTAAAGGACACTGTGCTTAAAAAATTCTTGATCATGCACACTCATGTGCACTTGTTCCTTACAGGCGGAGCAGGAACATTAAAGACATTCACAGCGAAAGAAATATTCCAAATGTTTATACGAATCTATGATTCAAACAATTCCTCTGATCCTATGAAACCAAAGGGCCTAATAGTTGCATATAATGCAGGTGGAACAACAATCCACTCTGCATTTTTGATGTCTTTTAACAAGTCACAGTTTCTTCCACTCATCAAGGAAATGTTAGATACCTTGTCTAAGATTTATGAAGAACTGCAACTTGTATTTATAGATGAGGCATCTTTGATTGGAAATCGCTTCTTATATTCCATTGACAACCGACTAAGAAGCATAAAACATGTGCACACAAAATACTTTGGAAACATTGACATGATATTCTATGGGGATCTTTACCAGGCACATCCCATCCAAGATTCTTTGATATTTGAACAACCTATGGTTAACATGTAAAAAATGACACATGACTTCTGGAAATACAATATTAAATGCTTTGAATTGCATACTAAAATGTGCCAGACAAATGAAACATTTATTGCAATTCTGAATAGAATGCGGACAAACAACCAAACACATGATGACTTAACATATATCAATTTGAGGTGCATGTGACCTGCACCAACAGACCCAACCTTCCCTTACATGTTCTACACAAATAGGGATGTTGCAATGCATAATAGGTACATGCTATCGCTCATGCCTGGCGATGATATCATCATCAATTCAATTGACCTCGAATAAGAAAACCATGTAAATGTGTCACGTCATGAACATACAACCACTTTACCTTTTCAAATTGTCCTGAAATTAGACATGTTGGTTGAAATATATGCCTACAACTATGATTCACAAGATGGATTGGTCAATGGTGCAGATGGAATACTCAAATGCTATACCAAAATAGAAAAAATTGATGTCCTCTAGATTAAGTTCCATGAACTGCATATAGGCCACCGACAAGCAAACAAGTTGGCTTATCTATATAATTCAAACACTGCAAGCGATTGGACACCTATCTTGCAAATATCAAAACTAGTATTGACATCAGCAAAAGACGACTGAAGATTCGAAAATAGTTTCCAATTAAACTTCCATGTGCATGTATAGTCCACAGATCGCAAGGACTGACACTTGATAGTGTTGCATTTCAGCCTATTGGAATTTGAATACATAGACTTGTATACACAACATTGTCTCGTGTCAGAAGTATAAACTCCTTGTAT
Source organism: Picea engelmannii (assembly GCA_009831015.1). Taxonomy (NCBI): domain Eukaryota; kingdom Viridiplantae; phylum Streptophyta; class Pinopsida; order Pinales; family Pinaceae; genus Picea; species Picea engelmannii. Next base: position 245,480 of record ML797365.1, read on the forward strand.
TTACTAAGTCCTCTTACAAAAGATAACTTCAAAGTCAAACAGAAAGTTGATATTGAAATGCAACGCCTCAAGACTACCACAAAGTGGTATCTGCAGTATGATTACCAATCCGTACAAACAAACTCATATGTATCAATTCTCTCGCTTAACATGCACAACTTGCATGCACACATGGATGATATACTCAATGACTATGACACAATGCAATCTGATATTTTGTGCTTACAGGAAACATACATGGAATTATGCATGCAAAACAAGAAATTTCCAAATCACAATTGCATATCAAGTTACATTACACATGGGGTGATGATATTGGTGAAAAAACATGTAACAATTTTGGAGCATATACATTTCAAAGAAAACAATGTTGAGAGGGTGCTTGAAAAAGTATTTATCCATGGATCAAAAATTGCAATACTAAATCTGTATGTTGCTCCCCATGCAACATTCTCCAACATACTAAATTTTATTTCCAATGCATTAGACCATTTGCATCTGAACGAAACCATTGTCATTTTAGGAGACTTCAATATTGACATGCTACAAAATAATGCCAGAACAAAAGAATTGGAAAACTACATGTGCAAATACAGTCTCCGCTTTCTTTTGAACAACCCAAGCCATGTACAAAACGAACTTATTGACCATGTATGGTCGAATGTACCCATTTATAAATAAAACATCTTTATCTTAAACACATACTAGTTTGATCACGATACAATTGGTATTGCACTTGAATTATGAGATATACATCAAACATATTGCAAAATCATATTTCTATGTTTCAAATCATATTTGTCTACCTTGTTGCGGAAAACCAAATTATCCAACTTCTTAGTTTTCCCTGGTTTGTACACATACTGGTCTGGTCACCATACAATTGGTATTGCACTTGAATTATGAAATATACATCAAACATATTGCAAAATCATATTTCTATGTTTCAAAGCATATATATCTATCTTGTTGCAGAAAATCGAGATATCCAACTTCTTAGTTTTCCCTGCTTTGTAATTGATTTTGGGCACAATTTGTTTTTACAAAATGTTTTATATATACACAAACATGGATGAACAAAAAAAAAATGGTACATTCTTCTAACACTATCTATTACTACTCTACTCCTTTTATTCTATTTTATTTATTCTATGTACATATTACTTGCTTTTTTTATTTACATGTCAACTTATGTTCATGTCCATTTTGTTTTATACTTTTTTTCATACAAAAAAAACAGGAAAATTGGACACGACAAAGAACTCTTAACCATAAATGTAGAAGAATCCATGCAAAGGTGCATATTTCTATCTGTGTTCCATATCCAATAGTTTTTAATTTACTCTATCTATATTTGTTGCACTGGTTTGCAGCTCTATTTTTTTTCTCCTTGGATACTCCATATCTTCATGTACATTAATTTGTCTTCATGTCAATTCTATTTTCTGTGCTGCTATCTTGAAATAAATAAATTTATACTCCATCTTTTTTTTCATGTGTTCCTACGTAGCAGCTTGCTTTCATGTCCATTGTATTCTCTATATTGCTACATTGAAACAAGAACACAGTAATTGGGCACAAGGATGGAGCCTTATGTGCCACATCTGAAAAAGTTGGAGTGCAATGTGCCGTAGCAAATACAATGCGTATGCCTGAGACTAAGAGGTATGGTTACAAAAAACTCTGATCTACATACGTTGTCCAAGTTGTCCAATTTAGTTTTAAAAAATTAGTTATTTCATTTGTTTGACAAGTGGAGACAAAAATTTAATTTCAAAAATTATTCACTAATGTAATTTATTCTATTTGTACATAAGCATGGAATGAGGAAGCGGTCGGACGGACTCATGATAAATTATAGCATTATATAAATTACTATAAATCTTGGTAAAATGTTATAATATTCTATAAATTACTAAATCCCATGTTGCGGTCGGTCGGAATCATGATACATAAGCATGCCTATAAATGTGAACCCGTGATTCCGCCAACCCACACACCATGTCACATCTATTTTATACTATATTTCTATTTTATTTACTCTATGTACATATTCCTTGCTTTTTCCTTTACATGTCAACTTATGTTCATGTCCATTTTGTTTTGTACTTTTTTCATAGAAACAAACAAGAAAACTAGACACGACAAAGAACTCTTAACCAAAAATGTACAAGAATCCATGCAAAGGTGGATATTTCTACCCGTGTTCCATATCCAATAGTTTTTCATTTACTCTGTCTATATTTGTTGCATTGGTTTGTAGCTTTGTTTTTTTTGTCCTTGGATACTCCATATCTTCTTGTACATTAACTTGTCTTCATGTCAATTCCATTTTTTGTGCTGCTATATTGAAATAAATAAATTTGTACTCCATCTTTTTTTCATGTGTTCCTACGTAGCAACTTGCTTTCATGTCCATTGTATTCTATGTATTGCTACATTGAAACAAGAACACAGTAATTAGGCACAAGGATGGATCCTTATGTGCCACATCTAAAAAAGTTGGAGTGCAATGGGCCGCAACAAATACAATGTGTATGCCTGCGACTAAGAGGTGTGGTTACAAAAAACTCTGATCTTCATACATTGTCCAATTTGTCTAGCTATATGTTTTTCCCATAGTTGATGTGTTTCTATTGCTTGATAATTATCACACTAAGTGTTGTTCTATGAGGCATACAATTCTTTCCTCCCTTTCTTTTTCCTCTTCTATACTTATTCTTTCTCCCTTTTCTTCTTCCCCTCTATTATCCTTTTCTGGTTCTATACTTAGTCCCATGTCTATGCTCACAGGTTCCCAGGATGGCGAAGTGTCAAATTGCATGTCCATCTATATCTTTACATCACGAGTCCAACCAACCGTTGTTCATTTTCATACTTGGTGAATGATATGGATGTGGGTTCCTGCGTAGGCGCCATCAAACTCTCATGCCATGTGTTCGCGGTATACATCTTGCACCTGAAACTTTGGTGATCTACAATTTGACCCTAGACTCGAATCCCCAGGGCTTAGTCTACCTACGATGACTCTGTCTGAATGCTTGCATATAAATGTGCCAAGTCATATATTTTGTCTATTTCTTGTTGAGATAGATATAAACAACATCTCTTTTATCTTGAACCAGGGTCTGTTGAGCTCCAACTATATTCCATGGATGAAAATATTTTTCCCGTAGTTGATGTGTTTCTATAGATTGATAATTATTAGAATAAGTGGCTTGTGTCACAAATAAAGTTCTTTGCTGCCTTTATTTTTCCTATTCTATACTTACCCGTTCTTCCCTTTTCTTCTTTCCCTGTATTATTCATTTCTGGTTCTATGCTTAGTCGCATATTTATGCTCGCGGGTTCCCAGGGTGGCAGATTGAGAAATTCTACAATCATCTATATCTTTACATCACGCATCCGACCGACCGCAGTTCATTTCCACACTTAGCGAATTTTATGGTCATGGGTTCCCCCCAATACATTATTGAACTCCCATGCCCCGTGTTCAGATATACATCTTGCACCCAAAACTCCGGTTATCTACAATTTGACCCCGTACTCCTCGAACTCGCAAGCCTCACTCTACCTATGATAACTCCCTCTCACTGCCACGCCTTTCCATACTTAAGACCAAGTGTTGTCCTATGATGCATAAAGTTATTTAATCCCTTTGTTTTTCTCTTCTATACTTGCCACTTTTTCCCTTTTCTTCTTCCCCTCTATTATCCCTTTCTGCTTCTATACATAGTCACATGTCTATGCTCGTGGGTTCCCAGGGTTGCGGACTCAAAAATTATATATCCATATATATCTTCACATCACGAGTCCGATTGACTGTTGTTTGTTCCATACTTAGACAATTTTATGCCTATCGGTTCCCAGCTAGGCCCTATGGAACTCTCATGCCCCGAACTCCCATGCCCCATAGTCGATGTATTTCTACTGCTTGACAATTATCAGACAAAGTGTTCTTCTGTCAAGCATAAAGTTCTTCGCTCCCTTTCTTTTTTCCCTCTTCTATACTTAGTCGCATTTATATGATAGCGGGTTTCCAAGTGGCTAACTCACAAATTGTATATCCGTCTATATCTTGACATCACAAGTCCGACCGACCGCTTTCGTTTCCTTAGCCATTTTTATGGCAGTGGGTTCCCGGGTAGGCATTATCAAACTCTCATTCCCCGTGTTCGCAGTATACATCTTGCATCCAAAACTTGGGTGATCTACAATTCCACCACGGACTCCCAGGTTCAAAAAAGTACCAAATCATCTTTCACTCCCCTCCATCACCACCACCTTCGCCCCTTCCCAATGCACATTAATTATGATTTTACTATTGACAACTCACCATAGATGTTCAAAAAGATTGGCATCAATAAGAGGAAAGCTCGAGGATATCTCCCATTAAAATGAATTAATGGGAGAATATTATGGAATCTTATTAGTTTCTTTCTGTCAATCTTGAATTCGCAAAAAAATGTTGGTTATTTTAGTTTTTTTAAGGCGCCATCATAGCAAGAATGCAATATTGTGCTCGCCCACTGTCATCTACAAAGGTGTTGACATGGTGCCTCTTTTTAGTATTGTTCAAATATTACAGGTTCGCATATTTGAGAGTATGCTTGCATACGAAAATGTTGCTCCACCCTTCCAATTTGAACATAGTTTGCATTTGGGCCACAAAGAACACTAATAAATAAAATAATATGAAATTTGTTTAAGTAAATATAAACAAATTATCTTCTAACTTGAACCTGATTTTGTCAAGATACAGGTATATTACATAGTTGGCAATGTTTTCCCCGCCTTTCCATACTTTCTCGATTTCCCTTCCATCTTCGCACACTTTCCCAATGCAAATTGATTACACTTTTATTATCTTTGAAAAGATTGGCATTAAAAGGCGAAAAGGTCGAGGACATATCCCATTAAAACACATTGAACCAAGATTTACCGGAGATTATATTATGATGTTGCAGCATCCATTTTAAATACAATGAGGATCAAAGCAACGTTCTCATCACCTTATGGCTGCAGCTCGACAACATTTCTGTGGAGATACCCTGAATATTTTTGGGCACGAGGACCAGATTTTTCAGTGGTCCATAGCTTATGACTACTACTCGTCCACTTCTGCCCAGAAGAAAGTTATCTCGACATCTGAAATTGCAGCGGCAGACTGTGTCCCCGATTTTTTTTACTTTAAGGACTTGGTCACGTGCTGCGCCGAGAACTATATTCTGAACCAGCGGATTATCCAGATTGACAACCATTCCCAAGTCTCCCTATCGCCTCAAGTATTTCAAAATATGTTAACACTTCTCAACCCAATGCCTAATTTCAAGGGAGATAATTGCAGACAATTCTTAAGGAAGCATGGTAATGAAGTGGACCTCTTGCCTAAGTTCTTACAGGACCCAACGCCCACTCCCCGGGACATGGCCATATTGTCGGACAACTAAGCGGGCGGGGGGTGAATCAGTTGTTACTGAGCTTAAACAATTATGCTTATTTTAAACTCTTTACACAGCATTTAATGACAGTCACAATAATGTAGGGAATTAAGCAATAGAACATTCAGCATCGGCCACACATATGAGATACACAGAGACAGATATTTCCTGAGGAAACCCATACAGGGTAAAAACCTCTTCTTCTTTATATGATAAGTAATCTTTACATTCTTTACATTACCATACATATGAGCACCAACTCATAATGAGGCTACAACCTCTGTTTTGCAAGCTGCTACTTG
>ML797365.1:268511-288486 GCA_009831015.1 Picea engelmannii
AAGGTGTTGCAAAAGATTGGTACTATGGCATACAAATTGGAGTTGCCTGCATCTTCACGAGTACACCCAGTTTTCCATGTTTCATGCTTAAAGAAGGTTATAGGCGATAAGATCCCAGTTCAAACTATATTTCCAGAACTTGATGAGGAAGGAAAAATCATATTGGAGCCTGAAGCCATCACTGACATAAGAATTCGCAAGGTGAGAAATAGATCCATTTCAGAGTATCTCATTAAATGGAGGAAACTACCAGCTGAAGATTCCACTTGGAAAGATGAGTCTTTTATACAGAAGCATCCAGAGTTACTCAAGTGTTGTGGACAACACTTTTCTCAAGGGGAGGGGCATGTTAAGCCCTAATATTGGCTCATTACCCCTTAATTGGGGCATATTATATTATTAATGTTATTTTATTTATGTCAGCTTTAGGCCATTAGTTGTAATTATACCTCCCAGTCTCCTATATATACCAAGGAGACATTTTTATTTTGAATCATCTTGTACTTGAACATTTAAGTGGGGTAAAAGGAGGTTGCCCCCTCGAAGAGGCTTATTATCTGAAATTATCTCTTTTTCAAGGCGTTGAGTACTTTTTCTGAGGTTTTTCTATGCTATATTGATATTTGGTTCTTAACAAGAAGTGACATCAACCATCGAATGGCAAGGCTCTCACCCTCTCTTTCATCATTGTCATACTGGTCTAACATTTCCATGGAGTTTTATGAAATGAGTTTCATATCATTATTTTCTTTAGAAGTACAATCCAGTGTCTTCAACTATCGAATATAGGGCTCTCGTCCTCTCTTTCATCGTCATCATATTGGTATGACAATGTTCTCGTGGATTTTTGTGCAACGAGTTTATTCTTTTTATCTTCTTCAGAATTACAATCTATTTTTTTCAACCATCGAATGACAAGGCTCTCACCCTTTATTTCATCGTCATCATACTTGTCTGACTCACCCTCTCTTTGATCGTTGTCATACTTCTTCGACAATATTCCCATGGAGTTTTTTTCAACAAGTTTAATGTTATTATCTTCTTCAAAATTCCCATAAAATGTCATCAACCATCGAATGGCAGGGCTCTCACCCTCTCTTTCATCGTCTTCATACTAGTCTGACAACATTCCCATGGAATTTTGTGCAATGAGATTAATATCATTATCTTCTTCAAACTCGATATTGGCTCAATTTCTGTATGTTCCAGTCATTTGATGTCAATCACAGTAGCAAGTGTCTTGGCATTGAGATTGATATTTAAACATGAGAGATGTGGACTAGCCCTCACCTTCGGGCTTCGTCTTGGTGATGAAAGGATTATTTTGATGTCCTTCTTGAAGCAAGATTTGGTTTTGGTAGAAACCCCTCTATGCCAAGACTGCCTTCTCTATTTGTTCTTCTATTATTTCATTCACACAATTCTTCATTTCTTCGAGAGTGTGACTCATATTCTCCATAATGCTTTTTGTGTTGCCAAGTATGGCATTTATGGTTTCCATAGTAATGCACATGACTTTAACTTGATGATAGAGGTTTTGTTTTGATACCAATTGGAAGCATGAAACTAGATATATATGAAATATATGTTTAACAGTTAATAAATTTATTATTCGTTGTCTTATTCAATGTGCAATAACATGTATAAATACACGTGAATGAGTAGAGTCGTGTCTTTTTGTCTAAAAATATGTGACTTTACATTAAAAGTATAGTTTTTACATTAATGATTTAATTAGTAATTAATGAACATTGTAATATACATAAGGTATATTAAAAAGTTTTACTACAATATATGCTTGAATTCATTGGGAAAGTTAAAGGATTATATATACATGGATGGTCATTCAGACATACACGGGAACATTCTAGGATTCATTAACAACTCAAGGAATTCACACAAAAGTGAAAAATGTATATTTGTTAACATAATTTAAGACAAGGAAAATTCCATGTCTAGGATTGAAAAAATATATGTTTTTGTAGCTATAGTTCAAAATTTATTATTTGGAGATGAGTTGTTACTACTCTATAATTATCATAGGTCTAAGCCTAATAAAAAAAAATACAAGAAATTGATCTTCCCTTGGAGGTCCTAATGGGATGCAAGAAAAAGGAAATAAAGTGATATTGTATAACTTTTAAATGTTACGAATTCGTATTGAGAATTTGTATTGATGGGATATTCAAAGATTCAATTCATTCTAAAATGTTTGATAATTTAAACTATTATGTGCAACATTCTCATGAATCTTTGTTCAATTTGTTTATTTCTATCTATTGATTTAGATTCTATAAATACAATGTTTATTTGTTCATAAGGTATCCTTTTTTACAATAGTATCCCTAACTTGTATTTTTAGGATGATAGATGTGATGATGAATTTGTTATTGCACCTCTTCCATTTCGTCACACCATTACTTCATGGAGATAGATAAGGGCATATAGGAAAAATGTTTCCCAAAATGAGTATGACAAGTATTTGAATGTGCCTATTTTACAATATCCACTTCCTAGTTTAAAATTATTGTGTCTGATATTGAGAATTCATGTGGCAATCATAGAAATGAACAATATGGGCTAGACAATGTGAATATGAATAGTCGAGATGATATTGCATAGCATACACACATTGTAAACCAAATGTTATGTGATGGTTTTGAGATGGAATACAATCATGTAGTTGATGAACATGTAGAAGATACGGATGGAGTTGTAGACCATGGCATTGAACCAAAGCATTTAACATAAGCTACACAAACACCTATTTCTATAGTGGTCAATAGAGCAAAGTGATCTAAGTTGATTGTTGGTCTAATGTTTTACAATTGGAAAGCAACATATGGATGGTTAGACAGTGGATTTACATCTTTGTTGAGGTATCTATTGTGATGTGTACTACTTAATATTTCCAACGTGTTTGTTGTTAGTTAGTAGTTAATTTTAGTTGTGTTTAGCTTGTTGCAGAAATTTTTTTTCCATAAGATAAAGAAATTCCTAGTACATTGAAAGATGTTAGATTTTTTTTTGGCTAGTTTGGGTGTGATTTCAAAGTATATCACACATGTTCAAAATATTGTATCTTGTACAAAGGATAACATAAAAATAAGTCTATGTTTCCAAAATGAAATACAAGTCTCTACCACTTTGATGTAAAGGGAAAAAATGTCCCACAAAAATTATTACACCATTTGCCCATAATTCCAAGATTGCAACACATGTCTTGTTATAAATATTTCATTAAATATATGGATTGGCATGCAAAAAACAAGAGTGGACAAGACATGTTGTGCAATCGTACTGATTTTGAGGGAATGAAGCACATAGAGAATACATGGCCTGAAAAATTATATATGAGTTATGAAGTATTTAACTTGGCTTAGTGTTTGATAGAGTGCATCCAATATCTTTCCAATCTACAAACTATACAATTTTCCCTATCATTCATAAATTATAACATCTCTCCTTAGATGGTTGTGTAGATCTTATTGAGCTTAGAAAGCATCAAGTTAGATACATGGAAATTTATTTAGAAAAATGGATAGAGGAGATCTTACTCCTATGGAATATGATTCATTTGTTTGATATTCACAACCTATTCTTGAAAGGTCATTTATGATTTAAAATGTTATTTTTGGACATTCCATGACTTTCCAGGGCTAGGAGTATGCTCAAGTATAACCTTTATTTTGTTAGAAAAACAGGATCGCAGAGCAATAAAATAAAACAAATGTGGAAATAAAACATAGAAGATACAAAACACAATAGAGACAAAGATATACGTGGTTCACCCAGTGTGGGATACATCCACCAAATAAATTTCCAAGTCCTTCCTTTATTATTATCTAACAAATGAAGGGATACAACCTACATCACAGCTGTTGTAAATTCCTCTTCGTTATCTCACCATATCCTCTCTCAGAATACAATATTCACTCTCATACACACCCACAATACAATTCCCTCATACAAAAAAGAGGGTTCCATTCTAGGGAAAAAATCCCTAACATAACTTCCACTGTCAAATTTGCGACCTTATAATGAATAGTCCGGATTGACTACAAAATTACAATATTTGACAAGCCAATTTTTCCCAAAAAATCATTTCGAGGGAATTGCCCTGAATCCCCCTCCAGGGGGGGGGCTTCATTAATTTTCTCCCCCCGCCCCTCCTAGACCCCCCTGGCAACAATAGTGGGGGGGGGACCCCCCACACCCCTGTCCCCCATCGGGAAATGGGATCCAAACATGACTGAAACAAACCTATGAATCAGAAAGATAATCAGACTCCACAACCAACATCTTTTAGAATTGTTTAAATAATTTTACCAATCATCCATTGGGGTTAATTAAGAATTAATTCACAATGTCTAGTTTTCTTACTTTTGTGGTTCAAGACTAAGGACAAAAGGATAATTCACTAGTCCATGTTGTGGAAAGGAAATTTGTTCAATGTATTCTATAAATTTATATAAGTGTGTTTGTGAAGAACATAGGTCATTTTTGCAGCCATGTCATCAATTTCATCAAATGAAGAAATATTTTAATGAATGGGTCTAGGTAAGACCCTCTCCTCATAGCACGATGACAATAAATTGGTCAAAAATATTGAAACTTGTATTTGAATTAGACTGGGAGGATATCTTGAATGGAGACCCATCTAATATTGATGACAATATATATGGATTCAAAATTCCTATAGATTGCATGCCAAAAAGCAGGAATAAGCCTCCCAAATCTATAATCGCCCATATTGGAAAGAACTTAAAGTGTCACATCTATTGGATCCAATGCATGTGTTCAAGAATGTATCAGGTTCTTTTTGGAAACATATTACTTCAACTAAGAAAGATACACAAGCATCTAGAAGATATTTGGTTGTGTCAAAGATGAAGGAAATCTTACGAGAAAAAAAAATGACGAATGTAGATGTCCAAAAACATTATCCTATTGTACCATGGATATTATCTATGGATGACATAGATATTGTGAAGAAAGTGATTCATAGAATTAGAGCACCAACAATATATTACTCTTCATTGGCAAAATCATTCATTGTTGATGGTTGGTTGAAAAGCCTCAAGACACGTGATTACCATAATTTGTTAAAGGTGTGTATTACTAATGTGGTTGTGCTATAAATTAGTCTATGATCCTTAATTTACCCCCAATAGTTGTAATATTATTACCATATTCTAACCAATTTTGAGGATGCACATTTTCAAGATATCTATCCAATATCTATATGTGGATGCATTAATCTCACATAAAACATAATATTTGTGTCATGCCATCAAACAACTATCTACATTTGTAAGCTTGTTTATTTAATTTTTATCTAGACCATAAATTTATGTTCAATAATTATATACGTCAAAATGTAAAGCAATGAGACTTTTATGAAATTATTAAATAGTAATTGGGGTCATATTGACTTTAGGTGGACCACATCTGAAGAGATACATGTCATATAATCCTTAGATGGCACAATGTAATAGTAGGATTTGTTTGTAGAAAGAACTACATACTATTTTTATGGATATTCATATCCATCTTTTGTACATTTGGTCAAAGACATTAAAGTATTTGGTGTGGTGAATTTTAGATGGATGTTCTTCCTAAAGAAGTACTTGAAAGCACTTAAGAGGTTTGTGAGGCAATGAGCATGGCCAAAGGGTACATTGTTAATAAATATTACATTTTTATGATTGATTTATTAAAACAAATAAATGTAGATACTCCAATCATGTGGGATGGTGATCATGATGAAGAGAGATTAGAAGGGGATAAACTTGAAAAAAAATAGAGAAACATGGGTTCTTAAGGGTCATATACTTATTTTACATGTATATGGTTCTAATTGTGTTTTTCAATGAATAATGATATTCCTTGTAAAAATAATAATAATACTATTAAGTGCTTAATGACATTGCAGATGAGGATGAATTAAATAAAAGGAAATTTTCATTTTATTCAATATGGAGGCTACTAGGAAATGGGTGCTGATGTACGATAATATGCATAAAAAATGAAAGAAGAAATGTAATAATTTAGAGTGCCAAACTTTTGTATTCCAATGCCCAAAGATTGCATGACCAATGGTATGCAAAGTGCACAAACACATGGGTGAAGGAGAAAAGTTATAAATTGGGACTAACCAACAAGGAAAGTGAACTAGATGCATTCAACATAGGAATTGGATGTGAATAGAAGATATGTGATGGATCATGAGATTAATTGTACACATTTAAATTAAACATAGTTATGTATTCTTACAAGTTTAAGAATGATTATTGAACTTAATATGAAAAATTGTTTATGCACGAAGGTATGAACATATCCTATGTTGTGGAAATATGGTCATCATTTTAGAGTGCATAGTGCTGATCATGGGAAAAAAAGTGTGATTGTGGAGTGTTTGTTGCATTTGATTGAACAAGCAACACAAGTTCAAGATATCCAAACCCAATAGAAGGATAACTTGATTATGTTGGCACCATTTAGAAGATAATTGAGTTAGACTATATGTCCTTTAGATGTGTGGTTTTTAAATGTAAATGGTTTGGCCTTTTTGATAGGAGGCATGTTAGACATGACCTAGTTAGTAGATTATTTTTTATTGACATATGTAGAGAAACACCGACAACTTAGGTTAAACCATATGTGCTTTTAAAACACTTTGAATTGGTTTTCTTCCATCCTGATGCCTCTAATGCAAATTGGTTGTTTGATATTCCTTGTACACCCAAGGAAAAAAGGGTTTTAAAAAATGTACTTGTTCTAATTGTTGTACTAGGTCAAGAAGATGATTATGTAGATGTAAGAGGTGAAGTAAATGTGGGTGATCAAGTAGAATTTAGAGTGTAGTGATGTCAAGTATTCACTGTACTCTTAGTGGTTTTTTTTAATAAAAATGTACGGCAGTTTCATAATGTTTTTTTATGATTTTCATTGAATCAGATTTTCTAATCTTAATGAACATAAAACACCAAATGTTTGGCTCAACCAATGGGCATACAAACTTATCAACAACAAACATACATAGGGTAAAATGATAAAATCCACTAAAATTTGAATGATTTAAGTACATATCTAATCAATAGTAGTTCTTATTGATAACTTCAATGATTGGGTAACTTATATATACAAATAACTTTAGTGAACTCAATTGAATACGATATTGTAGAAAACATAGTAGACTATGATTATAATTAGTAATCTATTATAGTTTTTAATATTATTAATTGATTATTATTATTATTTATAATATTCATTATTAATTATAAAATATCTAATTTTTATTAATTAAATAATAATAATAATAATAATAATTGATTTGTAAACTCTTATAATTATTTTAAATAGTAACGATTAAGAATTTAATATAAGGGGGTTGTTATTGATTTAACAACAAGATAATACAAAATAAAATGATTTTACGATAACTTGTAGGTTTAAAATTCCAAAACAACCAAAGTGTTCACACAAAAGTTGATGTATCCACCCTTCATAGGCCACACACACACACACATATATATATATATATATATATAACAAAAGGGCTACTCAGAGATACATTATAGAAGAAGAGTCCCCAAAACAATTAATTATGTAAATCTAAAAAAGAAGCAACAAGCAAAGTATGGATATCTCATGTTTTTTTTGTACGAGGCATCAAGACTTGGGGGGAGCTTAATGAGTTGTAGATCTTGGCTTCTTGGGATTGTGGAAAAATCCTCTTGATCCTTTTGAGAATTAGGGGGTTATGTTCCATCTTTAGGGTCTTCTTATGTTTTCTACCTCTCTACCTCATTTTTTGTTGCTTTCGGAACAAACTATTGATCATATTTCTAGAATATCCACTTGATTCTCTTGGATATTGGGTGGTTCCATTCCATCTTTCATGTATTCATCTTGTTATTTCTCTACCCCCTCACTTTTGTTCTTTGGATCCTCTAGATCTGTAAGGGATTCATATATGTTGATGATTGATTTAGGTGGGCCTTCTTGAGATTTCTTTAATTTATGCTTCTCCTTAGTCTCCAATTTTATGTGCATATTATTTACTAGCCTAGATGGATTCTACTCCATTTCACTAGATGGATTCATTGGCTACTTTGAGGGAGATTGATCCTTTTAATCCCTGGGAAATATTTAGCAAAATTCTTGTACTCGTGAAAAGTATTGCACTTGAAAGGAATGTATTCATAATCTAATAATTTTTGGTGGTTCTGACCGTCCATATTTTTGCAGCACCTCAAGGAGACCCTTATTGAGGTCCACTTCCACACATATTATTGCACAAGAGTACAATTTTCCTTTTAGCTTTGCTCAATCAATGTATCGACCCAATTTGTCCCTAATGACTTTAAGGGTGCTACAATCTCCTCTTCTAGATTGAATTCAAGATACCAATTTAAAAGAAGCAATCCCCCTGAACCCCATGAAATAGGGTCTAGAGAAGAAGATATGGTCCTAATCCTCCCCATTTTGAAAAGTAAACAAATAATATCTTTTACCATAGGAAAATGAGAAAACGTGGCCTTGAATCTTAGCAGCCTAGTGATCTGCTACCCTTAACTTTGTAGTTATTGAACTAGGATAGGGGCTCATAAACTTTCAAGTCAATTTGCACTCAGATAGAATGCGAGATTTTTTCCTTGGCTCTAGAGACAAGAGATGTAACTAGGGGATAGAATTCAACTGCTTGATGAATCTACTATGCACAGGTCAAGTTTCTTTGGCTAGTTTCAAAGAGTGAACCAATGACTTGAGAGCTTCCACCTTAGATTGGGAAGTGTATCACATTATCACTCCAACATGTTTATGCTTCAACTCAATTGAAATGGTATTTAGGGTTTCAAAGTTGAATTGATTTAAAAATTTAATACTTGTGAGAATTCTCACATGTCAAGTACATCAATTCTGATTGCAATGATCTATTCTAGTGGAACATTGTGTCAATTGATATGACTAGCTCTAATCTTCGATGGATATGGTGGCCAGGGAAAACCCTAACAACATGAAGGGTTCAACTTCTCACCACTCAACCTTTTCGTAGCTCAACTTCCTTAATACAAAGTGCTTATATCTCTTGTGATTTATTATTAACAATTAAATTATTTTTATAATACTTATTATTAATTAAATATAATAAGTCATGTTAATCAACAAATAATAATAATAATTATTAAATTATTTTTAATCTCTTATAAGTTATTATTAAATTATTTTTAATAAAAAATTATCATTAAATTATCGCTTAACTTTTCTTATCAAAGTATTTATTGGGCATCGTGTTTTGTGACATAAAACGACGCAAATTATCCTATTAGCAACACACATTTGATCTCCTATGACACAAACATGATGTGAAAATCTATCGTGTGTCATGTTTTGTGTTGTAATACAAGTACGATGCAAATGTCAATTCATGAGGATACAATCACAACACAACTTAGTGAAATATTTTTTCATGTGGTGTGTTTTGTGTCATACTACAATGCAAATATGATGAATGCAATGACTCAAATTTATGATGCATGCAAATAAAAAATGATTAGTTAAGGTTGACAAGACATCTATGACCTAATGTCGCGATACTAGAGTCTTGTGTTGTAGTAGTGCATGCATATGACAACGAACTCTATGCATTGGTTTAAGGAGTGAATAAGTGGAAACATTATTTATTGGGTAAGGAGGTCATTATCCATAGTGATTTCCAGCCTTGGAAATAGTTCTAGACTCATAGTAAGATGCAATAATAAAGACACTTGAAATGGATGGGCTTTTTCCAACAATTTCATCCATTTCATCTAGTACTTAAATATAAGAAGAGAACTACCAACAAGTTCATTGATTTGTTATCTAAGGCCACCAACACCAAAAATAAAAATTATGGGAGTTGTTTTCACATGGATCCATTCTCCCATAAGGCACACAAAGAGGAGTATGCAGAGGATGAGGATTTAAAGAGAGTGTATCAACAATTGTAGGGTTAAAAATTAACAAGCAAGCATAGACAACAAATTTGATTACCATATCCAAGATGGAATACCTTTGTGTACCAAAGGAAGATAGAGTACAATTGATAAGGGAGGATCATGCCTCCATGGTTGGGAATTTTAGTGTTGGGAAGACCATGGCTAAATTACATATGTACATCTATTGGCTTAATATATGAGGAGTAGTAGCTAGGTTTATCATAAGTTGGATATTGTGTTGTACTAGAAAAAAATAGCAATAGGAAGCAATGACTATATAGTCAACTTCTAGTCCCTATAAGGCCATGTGAAAGTATGTATCTCCATGGAATTTGTTGGGGTTTTATATAGGACAAAAAAAGGACATTACTACCTATATGTTGTAGTTGAAAAATTCCATATGATGTGTGTTTTGTTGGCTTACAATAAAACCATCAAAGGAAATAGAGAAACAAGTTTTTTCTTTAAAAGTGTCCAGATGCACTTTGGGATACCAAGGAGCATCATTTTTTATTGATATACTAGATTTCTTATTAATTTCGAACTTCATTGTAGAATAATTTAAACACTAAATTTAATAGATCCACCACCTTCCACTAGTAATTCATCTTTTGAATATTTTCCACCATCACCATTGGATATTGTATATGGACAACCCGAAGCAAGGGAATCAACCTCAAGTGATGTGTTGAAGGTAAAAAAGTTCATAAATATGATCATACATATATAGACACATGCTCAAGAGAAGATGAAGAAATCTTAAGAAAAGTACAAAGTCGAGCATGATCAACATAAGGTTGAAAAGACCTTCAAAGTAGGAGACAAAGTTTGGATGCATCTAAATAAGGAAATGTTATAGGGCTTGGGAAAGAAAACCAAGGCTCTAAGATATACACCTTTTGAATAATTGGAGAAGGTAGGAAACAATGTTTCTAGACTCAATCTACCTCCTTATATGAAAGTTTACTCACTAATATATATAGAGAACCTGAAACATCTCTATGAGCCATCCATGCTCAATGAGGATGAAGAAGACCAAGACTTACAATCCATAAAATATTTGGCATGAAATGCACATGCATAATTACCACAAGATATGATTTTGCAAAACATGATTAGAATGAACATAAGGTGTCAATAATGGTTTTCCAGGTAGGATTGAAGGGACAACTAACATCCAAGGCCAAATGGTACTCCAAGGAGAAACCAGAGGAATTGTTTCCTTGTCTCCTTAAAAACTATATCTTTTGGAGACAAAATGGGGGGGAATGATCCAAACTATCCATAGTTACTATATGAATTTATTGATGTTATTGAATGGGGGAAATTGAATTTGAGACCTAGAATGGTCACTTCCAATGAGTTCATGAAAATCATTATAACAAACCAAAACTAAAATTCCTTCAATTTGGTGTCAAAGAAGTGGAATTTTTGGATCTATGACCTGGATGGAAATTATTCCATGGAACCTCATTGCATTCTATAGTTGATAAATTTTCAATGGTGGTTAAGTTTCCTCAAGTAGAGTCAATATGTGAAAGTTATTCCCTTGGCAAGGTAACAGTCCAATTATTCCCCACACGTCCAAGTGGCAACAACATCAACTTACCATGATTCACCCATGTGGAGTAATAACATATGAGAATCCACTAGATACTTCTAGAAGCATCAAAAAATAAAAATAAAAAAACCTAACTCTAATGACAAAGGAAGAGATTTAAAACCATAATCAAAATGAGGGGAAGGGGTTCAACTCCTGTTGTAGTATGACAATCGCTAAAAGGAGTAAAGATATAGTAAATATGAGGATAAATATAACTCTGAAAGAGACTGTGGAAGACCATAATGTCTCTTAGATTCATAATGACCTTTATGTCGATTTTCTCTCTTGAGCAGACTCAACCCTTGGTATGCACTCATACCATGTTGATATTTTTCCAATCTGCTTAACACCCGATAGTTAGATCAAAGATAAAATCACTTTATCTACTAAAATCATAACTGAGTAATCTATTAAACATGAAACATAAGCATAAACAAGGAAACCAAATCAAGCACATAAGAAAACCAAGATTCGAGTAAACCCCTGGAAAAAACATGGAGGGAAAACCAATCCAATGATTCTTTTATTAAGGTCATATAAGGGCTCTCGTAACAAGGATAATGGCCCACTGAGAGAATTATACACTGCAGACAAACCTAGAAACTCTTGTGCTTCTATATAGCCTTGTACAAGCATGTTTCCCAATGCATCTATGACTTTCCCTTCTCTGGCCCGTGGATGATCGCGCCTTTCCCTTCTCAAACCCACGGATATCCCCTCCTATATCCTCTAAGACCCATGGATGTGTACAGAAAGCCCATATGACAACCTCCATACAACCTCTGCTCTTCCCTCTGGTCTTTTTCCTTTGAAACCCACCTATGGCTACTTTTGCTCTCTCTCCTCCTTGACCTCTAGATAAATTTCCTTCTCCACCTATCAAGATATTGAATCACGATCCTTTGTGATTCAACCCTCTCATTAATACTTGGATTAACTCTCTTCACCCAACCAGTGAGATCTCCTCACTCTAGTTTAAGCAAAATTCCTTCTTTGCTCCTACACCCCTTTCTAGCAAAAAGTCCTTCTTTTCTATCCTCAACCTTGGTCTCTCACCATGTTTCTCACAAGTGTATCTCACAGAAGTCCCTACCTTGGTCTCTCACCAAGTCTCTTACAAGTGTATCTTATACAAGTCCCTACCTTGGTCTCTCACTAAGTCTCTAACTTTGATCTCCTATCAAAAGTGACTTCTCCTATACCCCAACCTTGCTTTTATAATCATGAGTTACAATCTATTTATAATCTCCAAAATGATCTACGGTTGAGATTACTTCTCACACCCACTTAAGATTTAGATTACATGTTACATGCTAAGTATGTCCTTAAATAACTCAATTCACTAATAAATACAATTTTACTTTAATTAATTCCTTCTAATTAAAGTAAACCCAAGACTAGAATATTCTTGACTACTTCCACATGAAAAAAACATGCCTATGTGGAAGTACATGTCTGATTCTACCAAAACATCAACACTCCCTCTTAGCAAGGAAGGTACTTCTCCCACCTGGATGTTTCTATATCTTCGCTACCAGATCCACTACTATACCTACTCTCCAATACACTTGATTTGTTGCTCCCTCTGACACAGAAGCTATCCCTCCCATGATGGTTTGACCTATCTCTGAAGACTCACTACCTATGAACATTCTCTTAGAATTCTCCTTATCCTGATCATACTCCATGGCCATATCATACAATGACTCCTTCTTGATTAACTTGGAAGGTTGTTCCTTCCCACTTGAACCTGAAAGTTGACTCCCTCTTAGTTGCTCAACCTTCAGAGCTACCTGCTCCATGTTCTCTGCCACTATGTTTTTGGTAATTTCTCTCATAGGATGGCCCTTTAGCCTATACAAGTTTCTCTCTCTAACTCCAAATACAGTTGCTTTGGATGAGATAGATCCTCTAGGCATGATAAATGTCTTTCCATCCTGGAATGTTGCGTCAAATCCCTTATTCTCAATCATTGAGCCTAAGATCACACTCCTCTTAAGTTATGGAACCCATAGCACATCCTACACTCTCAATGTGTCTCCTGACTCCATCTAGAATGGAACTGTTCAAAATTCATTCACTGAATGCTTGGTCCCCATACCAAATTCCACATGTGTCTCTGAGTCAGACTCTATGAAGCTCTCGAACACCTCTCACGCTCCTGTCATGTGACATTTTTCTCCACTATCTATTAACCATGCATCAGCTAATATGATTCCCATAGAAGTCTAGGAAACAAGTGAGAAATCTGTCTATTCAAAATTCTTGCAAAACTTGTCCACTTGAGCCTTTGCCAACACAACTACCTCATATTGTGTTTCATTTCCCCTCTTCTTCTTGTGCGAACATTTCCCTGCATAATTTCCAAACTTGTGACATGCAAAGCACTTCAATTTTCTCACATCCTTCTTCTTCTTTCCATCTTAAGCAATCAACTCTCCACTAAAAATATTCTTGAACTTGCCCTTCCTTGCCTCACTGGAAAGATAAAATTTCTCATCATGGCTCCTCCTCAAACCATCCCTGGACTCTAACTGAGCCTCCTCCTGAATACAATCAGTCCATAGTCTATCAAACCCTGGCACTGTCTCTCATGCACAAATCCCCTGCAAAAATGGTTCCCAAGACTTGGGAAGACCTCTCAGCGCTACATTCACCAACTCAACATCATGTATTGTCTCACCTACCGCTGCAACATGATCTTAGATCTATGTAATATTCATAATATAATTCACAATCGTGTCCTCGCTGGACATCCTAACAACTTGAATTCAGTGCTTCCAATGTAGAAACTTGCCTATATTCTTGTTTTGGTATAGACTTACCAAAACATCATACATTTCCTTGGCATATTTGTTCTCAGAAATGTGCGGAATCAAGTGATCCTTTACTGATTCTAGCAACACCCACTTGGCCTCCACTTCCTTCTTCTTGTGAACTACCAATTCCTATAGATCCATAAGGTCTGCGACCATAGCCTCAACATACTCTTTGAGGTCATTCTCCTCTAACAGAAGAAGAATACTTTTCTTCCAATCCTGGAAATTTGTTTCCCCTTCTAACATGTCCTTAATATTCAATGTGTTCACCATCTTCAAGATCTAATATGATCACCCTCTGTTGTAACTATCATGTACTGTCATGTACGACCTATCCAGGACTTATCCTTCTTTGACCCACAAATATCTACAAGTTATCCTTCTGTGACCTGTAGATGTCCGCAACTGTCTACATTGTGACTCGTAGATGCCTTTGTATACCTACACAAACACATGTTCTGCCCAGTACTATTATTGAAAAATTTTCCTTTGATTTCCTCTGTTGGTTATCTAGCCAATAAGATATGTTCTCATGGTTTCCTCACTTTAGAGACTAGGTTCCATCTTTCCTTCAAAGCCTTGACTCTGATACCATGTTCATTTTCTCTCCTGAGTGGACTCAACCCTTGTTATGCACTCATACTATGTTGATATTTTACCACTCTACTCAACACCAGATAGTTAGCTCAAAGATAAAATAACTTTATCTACTAAAAGCATAGTTGAGTAATCAACTAAACATGCAGCAAAAGCATAAAAAAGGAAACCAAATCAAGCACATAAGAACACCAAGATTTGGGAAAATACCTGGAAAAACCCCGGAGGGAAAACCAATCCAATGATGCTTTTATTAAGGTCAAATCAGGGCTCCTATAACAGGGATAATGTCCCACTGAGAGAATTATACACTGCAAACAAACTTGGAAACTCTTGTGCTTCTTTATGGCCTTGTACCAATATGTTTCCCAATGCATCCATGACTTTCTCTTCTCTGGCCCATGTATGTATGCGTATTTCCCTTCTCAGACCCATGGATATCCATGCATGTCTCCTCTGAGACCCACGGATTTGTACAGAAAGATCGTATGACAACCTCCATATGACTCTGCTCTTCCCTCTGGTCTATGTCCTTTGAAACCCACCTGTGGCTACTTCTGCTCTCTCTCTCCTACTTGACCTATATGACCTCTATATGAATGTCCTATTCTCCACCTATCAAGATCTTGAATTATGATCCTTTGTGATTCAACCCTCTCATCAATACTTGGATGAACTCTCTTCACCCAACCAGTGATATCTCCTCGCTCTAGTGTAAGAAAAAATGTGTCTTTGCTCCTACACTCATTTCTAGCAAAAAGTCCTTCTTTGGTATCCTCAACCTTGGTCTCTCACAAGTGTATCTCACAAAAGTCCCTACCTTGGTCTCTCACCAAGTCTCCTACAAGTGTATCTCACACAAGTCCCTACCTTGGTCTCTCACCAAGTCTCTGAATTTGATCTCCTATCAAAGTGACTTCCCCTATACCTAAGACTTTCTTTTATAATCATGAGTTATAATATTTTTCTAATCTCCAAAGTGATCTATGGTTGAGATTAATTCTCACACCCAATTAAGATTTAGATTATATGTTGCATGCTAAGCATGTCCTTAAATAACTCAATTCACTAATAAATACAATTTTACTTTAATTAATTCCTTCTAACTAAAGTAAACTCAAGACTAAAATATTCTTGACTACCTCCACATGCAAAACACATGCCTATGTGGAAGTGCATGTTCGATGCTACCAAAACATCAACACTTTATAATCCATGCATTTCTCTTTCTACACTCCATTGATTAAGAAGAAAGCATAGTCCTTCATTTCTTGTTTAACTTTCCCACATCAAATTTCCTAAGATAAATATTGTGTACATGGTGTTTCAAAGTGTGCCTTTGTTATTGTAGTGTTGTTTTTTGTTGGACACGGTGTTATGGTGTTGGCATCGATGTCAAATAGAGCCAATATGGTCAATGTTGGACATGGTGTTATGGATTTGGCATTGATGTCAAAGAGGGTCAATATGGTCATCATTATAAATGGACAATCCAATATGTATCCATACAAAGTCACAGAACTATATCTAGTCTTATGCCTATGTCTTTACCATCTACTGAAATAGTGAATACAACATTAACACTAATTTATTTCCTTGAATCATTGTATTAGTGCTATTATAATAGCAACCACCAGTAAAAATTTGATCTATGACAAGATTAAACATCTTCCCTCCAAACCATATCTCAAACTGTTTTCATTGTCTACTCCATTAATTTTGTTTCTTCATTGAAAATCCAATCACCAACACAAGAACATAAAAATTACAGAAAACTCATATGAGAGCTTGATTAATGTCCATGTATTAATATCAATGTCTCAACAAAATTTTGTGTTGAAAAATGTTACTCATGCCAAGAATTTCCTAAGAAAGCTATAGATTTAATTCAAGGTATCTCTTAAGGTAGAATGTAGGACCATCCACAACCTCATCACTGGGATAATTGAGATCATAAAACTTCATTCTCCCCAAACTACAAGCCAACTAACAGAAGCAATCGACGATGATGGACTAAGATCAGAGTCTATAGTGATGATCAAAATGGATGACTATGATTGAATATAAGAAAGATCGAACAGCTCAAATCGAATTCGCATTTGAAATAGCACGAACGTTAAACAGCAAGGGACGACATGAAGTAACATTATGTTAAATTTAACTTGCCTCGTGTCAATGTTAAGTGTTATCACATTTTGGCATGGGATTCTTTTGATTCCATGTTTCAAATGAAAAATTAATGAGGACCGTCCAGTCAACCGTTGATTAAAACCCAATTATTGATTTGATTAGCACCTAGATAAGCCTCGACTGTCCACTCAACACTTAATCAAGTCTGAGCTGTCGATTTGATTGGCGCCTAGGTAAGAATTATTTGTGCTCATTCTCCATCACCGGTCAAAGTCATATGGAGTTTTGAAGTAGTTAAAGTGCTGAGATAAACGTTTGGTTATAGTGTATGGTCACTTGGTGAAAAGAGAATTTCCTTCGGGATAAATTATAGAATAGACCTTGCACCTCGTTTGTTTAACTATTGGTCACAATGCTTGGTCCTATGGGAAAATGGGACACGAGTTAGCACCTATACATCATTTCGTTACAGGTAATTATGATGACCAAACATAGGATTGAAAGTCATTTTCGACTTGGAGCTTAGAGTAGTTGTCATGCACAATGTTTTTGATGCAAATGTTAGAGAGCATCAAGTAGAACACAACTTGCACCATTTAGAATCATTTGAACAAAAATATGGTACAGTTGAAAGGTTCCTCACTTACTAGTTCCAATTGAGAATATGATTCTTAAGTATGATTCTTCACTGAGGAGATTTTGAAGAGAGATCAAGGTCATCTGATTACTTAAAACAAAGAAATAAATTTGTTCTTAAAACAACATTATTGTTATGAAGAGGCACATTGATTCATTGCTCTTTTACAAAGAGACACAATGGTTCAATATCATACACCTTTTGGAAGACTATATAAATAGAAAAATATGTTGAAAAATAATGTATCTCTGTGAGTTAATTCAGAAGCTAAAAAGTAGAGAAAGAATCCAAGGAATAATTTGACACCTAAAAACATAGACATGAAGTGAGGGTGGAAGGGAGGAGCAAGGGAGGATTAGAGTCCTCTACAAGTTGAACCCTCAAGTGCCTAAGATCAGAAAAAGGATGGGAATTTACCTCAAATGAGTTCAACAAATTTTGTGAAACTCATTGAATTAAAAGACACTTTTCATCTCTGAGAACTCCTCAACAAAATGGAGTCGCTGAGAGGAAAAACATAACTATTCAAGAAGCATCCATAAGTTGTTAAATGGATCCAAAAACATAGATATATATTGGAGAGAAGCAGTGTTTACAATAGTGTACACACTTAACAAAGAACAACTTAGAGTTAACCAAGACAACACATCATATGAGTTGTGGTTTGGCATACTAGCATCGGTAAAACATTTCAGAGGCTTTGAGAGAAAATGCTATATTAAGAGAGATGATGATAACCTAAGAAAATTTGATTCCATATTAGATAAAGGCATATTTCCTGGTTACTCATCCAACAAAAAGGCCTATAGATGTTATAACTTGACGTTGCACAAAATTGTGGAAATTGAAAATGTAAAAGTGGATGATCTAAAATCAAGAAGAATCAAATCTCAAGATAATTTACTATTTGATGAAAGGAAAAGAAATGATGATCTTCAAGACGAAATTGAAGAAATACAAGAGGATGAATCACAAACTGAATAATAAAAGGAAGAGGAAGAATCACCAAGACAAGATTCAAAAGAATCATCAAGGAGAGTACAAAGAAATCATGTTGAAAGTCAAATCATAGGCAACAAAAATGTTGGAGTTGAAACAAGAAGAAGGCTTGTTGGATTACTAAGAGGGGGGGTGAATTAGTAATAGAGAAATTTAATCCTTTTTAACCATAAAATGCAAGTGTTATATCAATGTAGCATTATCATCCAATAGTTGCAGAGTAAATAAACAATGAACAAATGAGCAATCGTACACATACACAGTACACTAGTTTTTTACGTGGAAACACAAAGCGAGAGAAAACCACGAAATGATTTTTCTTATATGTCTTTAAGAATTACATTCATTGGAAGCACCAACTTTCTTTGTTTTCTAGTTGCAACTGGAAGGAGGCTCCAACCCCCTAGTTTCTCAGGCTACAACCTGAGGGAAGATCTAACTCCCCATTCTCTGGCTACAACCAAAAGGAGGATACAACCCCCTATGTTCTCCAACTACAACCGGAAGGTGGATACAACCACATGTCCTTGCCCCATCCAGCTTCCCTGACGTAGATGTAGAATGATGAAACCACGGTCACACTATCACTGTGAGATATACTGTTGTAAATATGTACCAATCAACCTATAATCAACCTGTAACAACCTGTACCAACAACCTTTTCCAACATATACCATACATCAACCTGTACCATAAACAAATGCATCAACCATGCACCAAACCTGTACAAATAACCTGTCACAATAACCTTTCCAAACACCCTGTAATCAACCTGTACCATAAGTAAGTGCATCAACCATGCACCAACCTATACCTCAACGTGTACCATCAATGAGTGCATCAACCATGCATCAAATATGTACCAATCATGCATCAAATACACATAAACTATGACTCATCAAGATGTACCAACATCATCAACTATACACCTCATGTGTGTGTCAACTCATCAATTACTTGTCTCAACCATGTACCCAACATGTACCTCAACCAAAATCCCTTGTCAATTTCATCATCCACATCTAATATGTAACTCTGTAATAGACCTGGTGTATATGATCACATACCTGCAAACCTTCCTTAACTTTAACAACAAGAGACTAGCATTTTCATCAAACTTTACTTTAGTCTCACATGACTAATTTTGGATTAGTAAACAACCCTAACTTGAAATAATCATAACTATGTACCTGTAATGAATAAATAT
>ML797366.1:0-53239 GCA_009831015.1 Picea engelmannii
TGAGGTAACCAAAGGATATCTAAGCCAAATTTTTGAGGGAAGGTGAAGAAAAGAAGGCCAAAATTCAAGGGAGGAAACATTTAGAAATGATGCTTTCTAAATGTTATTTATAGGTCATCTCACCATTTTCACAATAACGTTTTTTCTAGAATGATTCAAACCTTGAAATTTATAGGACATTGAGGAAACATATCCAAGTATCTGTGGTAAACATTTCAGCTTGTGGGTCATTGTAGTTTTGGAATTACACTCCATGGAAAATAGGGTTTGTGGCTAGTCTTGAAACTAGTCTAAAACAAGTGTTTCAGGTAAAAATGTCATAACCTCTTCATAACAAATCCAAATTCATTAAGAGAAAATGTGTTGGTTAGAGTACAGTATGTAGTATTCTATGTAACAGTTTCAAATCGATTCAATAAATATTCCATGCGAGGTATGTTCTACAAGGTCGCTCTATAGAATAAGCCATAATTCAACAAGGTATGCCATTTTTGCTATAACTCCTTTTCTGAGAGGTTCCAAGAAGTGACACCTGGAGGAATTGTATAAAACACACTGAAGAACATTGTGTACTATTTTCAGATATTTATTCATTACAGGTACATAGTTATGATTATTTCAAGTTAGGGTTGTTGACTAATCCAAAACTAGTCATGAGAGACTAAAGAAAAGTTTGATGAAAATGCTAGTCTCTTGTTGTGAAAGTTAAGGAAGGTTTGTAGGTATGTGATCATATACACCAGGTCTATTATAGAGTTACAAATCATATTTGGATGATGAAATTGATGAGGGATTTTGGTTAAGGTACATGTTGGGTACATGGTTGAGGCAAGTAGTTGATGAGTTGGCACATACATGAGGTGTATAGTTGATGATGTTGATACATATTGATGAGTCATAGTTGATGAGTAGTTGACACATGATTGGTACATACTTGGTACATGGATAGATGCACTTGTTTATGGTATAGGTTGATTACAGGTTGTTTGGTACAGGTTGGTGCATGGTTGATGCACTTTCTTATGGTAAAGGTTGATGCATGGTTGATGCATGGTTCAGGTTTATTGGTACAGGTTTACAACAATATATCTCACAGTGATAGTGTGATAGTGGTTCCATAATTCTACTTCTACTTCAGGGCGGTTGGACAGGGCACAGATAGGTCATTGTAGACACCTTCCAGTTGTAGCTGTAGAACATAGGGGGTTGTAGCTGTAATATCCCCAAGGATGAGCCTCGTTGTAATCATGTTTATGAATTATAAATCATGTTTTGTAGGCTGGTGAGCCAAGTATTGATAAGATAGTGGGATTATGTGTTTATTAGGCTAGAGAGCCTAAGTGTTAAAGGCCAAAAGCCTGGTTTTGTATATGTAATTATGCAAAATATTAATAAAGATTAAACATCACTGTGTGCAGACCGACCACGAAGAAAGAGTGATGGGGGACTAAGGTTCCACAGGGTGGGTAAGGGAAAAGGGGCTGAAAGGTTGGAAAGAGGGGCTAATCTAAGGGGCTTAAGTCCTTGAGAATACTATTTTATTATTATTCCAAAGCTATGTGACAAACACATTTTTATCCTGAGTCGCGGGAGAGGCAACACATGCAACTCCAATGTGCACAAAAGGGAACACATGTAGCTCCAGGAAGACAAGTGTCGACCTGGGCGCATGCGGTTAAAAGATGAAGCATCAGTTGAGTTGGGGGTTTGTCCTACATTTTGTCGTTGGCTCTCTGAACCGATTGAGTCTGATTTCATTCTACCAATTTTCTTGATCCTCCGTCTGAAACCATGAGACCCTTGTGAACGAACTTTGCATGGATTTTTCATGCATCCTGAAACTGGTGTTACCTCAACCATGCTGTGTCTTAGTGTCCTGTTGCCATTTTCAGGCCTATGTATAATTTCTGTTGTGGTCGTCATCCCTGTGTGAATGAGTGATGAACCATGGCTATTTTCCTCACCTGGATGGAGCTGAGTTGAGGAGTGTGCTGAAGAAGTGAGTTTTCAGGCCCATGGAAGAAGAGACAAGTTTTCAAGCCTACGAGCGGCTCTCTCTAGGTGAGAGAGTCTGTTGGGAAGTGGTTTTCTCCTAGAGAGAGTCCAACACCAGCTACAAAGCTCTGAGAATTCTTGATCCGACCTGTTTCTGAGACCCAGAGAGGGAGGTGAAGCACTGATGGACTATGCTTGTGAAGGTGTATTCTCACGGGTGGAACATGCATGTGGGGAATGAGAGTCCATGAGTAGTGGGTGTAAGAAGGCTCACGGAGAGAATCCTTCCAGTTTCTTTGTGCAGTATTCCTATAACCTTAGCCTAGTGTAGGATTCCCTTGCCTTGGGTTGAGCTTAGTCCCATCTCGAGGGTGACCCACTACTGAGTGTGATGAGTAGTGCAGTCTAAGGCTGGGAGGTTCATGGAAGGTCTGCACATGGTTGGTGGAGTTACTACAGTTTCTAAGATAAGTATCATTATGTATTTTAATTTCAACTAAAATGCATGTCTGTGATGCTTGCAATATTATTATGTATTCTATTGCAATGATATTTAATGTTAATTCCATTATTTCTGAATGTTGGTAGTAATCCTCTGATTACTCTATATTGTTGGTTAAATTTCATTAAATCTGTTAATTTGATTTAATATGCATGTTATATATATAAGTATGAGAATGTTCCACGTAGTAGCATTGCCTGAGAGTGGGGTTGATGGCCGGGGACATTACAATATGGTATCAGAGCCATAGTTTCAATGTTGAGCCTAGATGGGCTAGATAAGTGGTCTTTGGACCCAAGGTTTCGAGTGGAAATGGTGTTCGTATGGAACCAATTTTGAACCTTATAATGTTTCTGAGTGCCAACGGGTTACTTGGCCATGTTACAAAGCTTAGGAGGAGTAGCGGTAGAATAAAACTGCAACCGGCGTGGTATTTGACCACAGAGAGAGAGCGCTCAACACTTGGGGTGTTGGAGCCATAGGATCTGTTTGGGAAAAAGGAGAGCCCTTTATGACTGTCAGATCCGAAGAAGGTACATAAATGTTATCCTAGAAGCCTTTCAAAGTTCAACAATCAGGAGAAATGGAATGCGTTGAGGCATAAAATTCTGAAGGAGATCTACACCGTAGATCGTAGGAAAGATCTTGACCATTAGATCCATGTCCAAGAAGACTAAGGAAAATCACTTTGGAGGATTTCAAGTGTGGAGTGTGACAAACTCCTGAAGTCTCGAAGTAGATCGCAACCATCTGTTGCAAAGGACACGCGTCAAGAGATCATGTACTTTGGGTGGAAGTACTTTGAGAGGAGGCAAGTGATGTGAGTTTGAAACTCTCGAAGCCCGAAGTGCCGAAGTCACTCATAGTCGTTGATCATGAAGGAGGACACGGGTCGATAGATTTTGAACTCTGGGGAAAAGTGCTCCTGGAAAAAGTGAGTGTAGAGGAGTTGAAACTCACGAAGCCTGAAGAGCCGAAGTGATGAGTCATGATGACGTCAGTTGGAGGTGACATGGACACATGGGATGTGTGCCATGTGTCAGTGGGTTTAGAACCCTTGGAATATTGAGATCACATTTGGAACGTGAAGAGTGTCACCCATTTTAATGGGCCACATATTAGTCGCTAGTATTTCGCCATGTGGCATCCTGTGTGAGAAAGGTTAGTGGGGCCCGAGGTTATGTAACGTAGTTAAAGGTCAAAGGACCCACAATGGATTTGATCACGATACATCAAGATCAATGGAAAAAAGGCATTGAGGGGACCCAAGTTGCACGAAATTTACTTCTCCAAGGCAGTCCCTCAATACAAACCACAATTTCACTAAGGGGTTGCGTGTCAACGTTAGGAGAATTACGGGATGAAAGGCAGGTTACTCCAAAACACTGTTTCATTCCCCCGCAATTGGGAAAATGTTAATTGATGTAACGTAATAACATCACCGAAGGCGACGTGGGAGTGTTTGAAGATTAATAGTTCGGGGTGTGCGGATGTGAAATATTTCAAAGTCGAAGGCTTGGGTACATGCTTATTGATCTAGCACTTGGTCACGAACCATGGTCTCATGGGTTGGGAGATTGAGAGAAAGGGGCTAGTGCCTGAAAAATTAGTAGAGAAGAGCTTTGAAAGAAGAAATATATGAGGATTCTTGATTGAATGAGAATCACAGAGGATGAAAACTGAACGTTTTATTGAATCAGATTTGTTTATGAATTCCATGGGATTTGTTAAGGAATAATGGCATGAAAATTCCAGTTGTCTGCACATTATGTTTGCAGAAGTTTAACGAGTGCCAGAACCAAGTAGAATTTCCACTGAGTACAAAATAAATGGAAGAGGCACAAACTGCTTCCAGTTTCGAGGATGAAGCAAAAGGAATGGATGTCCATTTGGGAGTTGAAGGATCAAACTCCAATGGACATGGAGAAAAGTTAGATAAGGAAGGGAATATGATGAAAATCATTGAACAATTTCATAAATATGCCCAGATTCACCGAACAGATAGCAAAAAGCTCATGAAATCTAAGGACCAACAGGGAGAATTCAACTTAAAGTTGATGAAGAGCCTGGAAAGGATCGGAAAGAAATTGGATAAGGAGAGTGACTCAAGAAAAACAGGGAGTTACAGGATCCCTGAGAAGAAAAGGAGATCAAGAAGTGTTAACATGCATCGTCGTCACTCCCCGAAACACTCCAATAAGGAGGCGTGCAGAAGTTCAAGCACATCTCCTACTAGAAAGCACATGAGATTTGGAGTGGATGAATTGAAGGGAGAGATGAACAAGATTAAGCATCCTATGTTTAATGGAGAACATAAGAAGGAGGAAGATGCCAAAACATGGTTGCTTGACATGAGGAAATATTTCCAACTGTAGAATTATTCCTCTCATGTCGAAGTAAGAATTGCAATGTATCAATTGAAAGGAAAAACATCCATGTGGTGGGATCAACTTGTGCAGGTGCATCACATTAGAGAGAAAGATATCACTTGGAAAGAATTCAATAGGTATTTAGAGAAGAAATACTTGAATAAAATATACTACGACATAAATATGAAAGATTTCTTTGAACTCAAGCTGGGTAGCATGACCATTGATGAATACGAACGAAGATTTTTGGAATTGCTAAAGTATGTTCTATTCATCAAAGATGAGACTTTCAATATTCATAGGTATCTGAGTGGACTTACATCTTCCATCGGTGACAAGATCCAGTATGATGACCCTAAGACTATGGAAGAAATGATAAGAAGAGAGAAATGCTTATATGAGAAGCAAAGAGAGAAGCGTACATTCCAGAAGGCTTGGGAAGACAAGAAGAAATTTCAGATGGATCAGAGGAAGAAGGGAACTAAGCCACCCTTTTTCAAAAATAGTCCTAAAGGAAAACCATTTTTTAGAGAGACGAGAATGGATGATGTAGGGGAACAAAGGCCAAGACAGACACCCATTTAGTGTTGGGGTTGTCAGGGGAACCATAAGTACAAATATTGTCCCCATAAAAATGGCAAAGTGAGAGTTGTCCATAATGTTCAACAAGATGAAACAGTGGAGGAAATGGGCAGTAGAATGCCAAGGATCTATGTAGCCCTGAAAAAAAAGAAAGAAGAATATCAATCGCACATGATTGAAGTGGAAGGTATGATAAATAACCATACCTTCACTATTTTAATTGATTCAAGGGCTAGCCTTAGTTATATAGATCCTAGAGTGGTGGAACGTTTTCAATTGTCGAGGAGAAAACATGAAAAGTATTGGTTAGTGCAACTGACTACAGGAACCAATAGGAAATTCACTGAGTTATTTAAGTCCTGTCCAGTGGACATGAATGGATTGAGCACAAAGGCTAAATTGAACATTCTGCCTTTAGGTTATTATGACTCTCTAATTGGGATGAACTGGTTGGACCAACATCATCACATCTTGGAATGTCATAAAAATTCAATCACTTGCTTGGATGAGGAAGGAAATAAAAAACAATATATTGGCCCTCGACTAAGTTTTGAGGATCCTTGGTCATGTTTGACCTATTTTTGGGACTTTGACAGGCTGTCGAAGGTAGAGCGCAAGATGAAGCTGAGATCACGAGATCTCGATCCCTTTTTAGGGATTTTTGGGTTTTTGGGCTTATGTAATGGGTATGGGGATGTCGACCCATGGGTTTACCCATGCTTAGGCCTATTTTGTAATGTATAAATAGAATTCTAGGCGATGTAAGAAGAAGTGAATGGCGACTAGTAGTGACTAGTGAGTTGTCGGTGTGCTAAGTGATAAGTGTTAATTTCTAAGTTCAAGTGGTAACTGTAATTGCTTTGTGCATACTGTGTGAGGCTTGCAGAGCTAAGTGCAAGTGATTATAAGAGATTATAGAAGGCTTTGTGTTGTAACTCGAGAAAGGAGGATCTAGAGAGGTGCGCAAATCTCCTGTCCTCTGCGGAGTAAGATCTCAAGGCTCCGTGCATGTAGCTGATTGATCGAAGATAATAAATATACGAAGACTTGGTGAATGTAGCCCCAGGGTGGGGGTGAACCACGTACATGCTATGTTGTGAATGCTTTGTGCTTTATGGTTGCTCTCTTGTTTATATGATTAAATGCTTAGTGTGGTGCTAGATGATGAATGAATCTAATATGGTAGCTTAGTGCTGAATAATGTGAATGAATGCTAGATCTAATCTATGTTAGTATGCTTAGTGCTTGAATATATTGGATCTAGGTGAATGTTTCATTGATTTATTATTAGGGTTTAACTATGCTGTAAACTAAGGCTAGATATTGATGAACTATAACTTGTAAGTGCTTTGTTAAGGTGTTACAATCACAGATCCGTGTCCCAACTAAGGTTGCAAACACTGGAGTCCTGCAACCACCCCTGCCTCTACCTCGGGTGAGACTTCATATGCTTCATTGGTGTTTCCAAAAGGGTCAGTAGTTAGGGTTTTTTTGGTGTGCTATTGTAGCGTTGAACCCTAGGTCTGCCCCTATGCCAACAAATGGTTTCATTGCCAGGATTTGAAATAGTGATTACTGGGAATTGAGGAAGAAGAAGCTCTATGCAAATATCCGACCTGAAACTATGAAGGCTCCATGCATAGATCCGTTTCCTTAGTGCACAATACTCTACTTGGATTTTGAAGCTATGTGCTAAGAAGAAGAGTCAAATATGAAGGAAATAGGTAAGATCTGTAAGCTCTGCACTTTGTTAAAGGTAAGATAAGTGGAAATTTTTGTTTCAAGAATATGGATCTAGATATGTTTGATAAATTGTGTCCTAGCTTGAAAAGTAGGGCACAACTAGATGAAATATGGTTTGATATGAGTAGATCTCATAGAAATAATGAAATATATGTTATTCCTATGCATAGAAAGAATGTTTGGACTAACAAATGGATGCAGGATCCTAGAAAGATTTTTTTGCAAGTTATCTACAATGATTCTAGTGCACAGTACATGAAGGGTTGGGGATCATTTAAAAGAAAGAGAGGATTGAATATTTGTTATAGTTGCAGAAGATCAAGACATCTTGCTAAGGAATTCCCTAGTAGAAGACCTAGTTGTCTTTGTTGTAAAGCTATGGATCATGAAGTTTTATATTGCCCTAGAATGATTGCTAAGCTTGAAAGAATGAATATGAGACAAGAAGACCATGAGAAAGGTCAAGAAACTAAGACCATGGAAGAACCCCAGAAAGAATCATAGACTGTATTGTTGCAAATGAAAGAAACCCTGAATGACCACCAGAATATCAACTTACCAAAGATCTTCAAAGAAAAAGAATGCATAGAAACACGAATAGGAGACTTTGACATAGACTGCATTCTGGATGAGGAAACACAGGTGAATATCATGAAAGAAAGAACTTGGGAAATTTTAGGAAAGCCTGCTATGATTCCTTCATTGGGAGGAATAGTATTATTTAGAGGAAAGTTGATAACCCTATGTAGAAGACTTACCCAGATATCTATGAGTGCTCATGGAACTTCGACAAAGGAAGATCTTGAGGTTATTAAATTTATTGAGAATAATGCCCCATTTTCTATATTCCTAGGAAAACCTTGGATTGAAAGGGATCAGGCCAGAAGGAAAGAAGAAGAAGTCTTAGAGCAGAAGAAGTAAGAGTTGAAAGATTTCATGACTAGGAGGATCGCACACTTGATTGAAGAACAGGAGAAAAGATTGAAGATATTTAAAACTGGAAACTTGGATGTCGAAGTTAGAAGAACAAAAGAAGACTCATAGAAGACTGAAGCATCTACCCCATATAAAGAAGAAGTATTGCCTCTAAATCCTAGGAAAGGATCTCAACAATGCGAAGTTACTATGCCAAGAGGAGATAAGAATGGAAAGAGGAATACCGAGAAGAATCTCACTGGAAAGAAGGATAGAATACTAAGTAAGAAGAGATAAAAGATCAAAAAGTTATAGAAGGGTCCAGAGGAAACTCCAGAGAAGGAAAAT
Organism: Picea engelmannii; assembly: GCA_009831015.1. NCBI lineage: Eukaryota > Viridiplantae > Streptophyta > Pinopsida > Pinales > Pinaceae > Picea > Picea engelmannii. The sequence goes on from ML797366.1 coordinate 8,455, forward strand.
TTTCAAAACTGGGACTTCGTCGGGATATCAGAACAATGCCACATGGCACTTCACCATGGAGAAGTAATATAGCCATTGTAAATAGTATAACCATTAGAATAATTCCCAGAATGATTAGAATGAAATTCATGGTCGGAAATCTTGCCATCAGACCGTTGGGACCGCATCGTAACAGACATAACTGAATTAATGAAGGCTTCTCTCCTGTTGGAGAGATCCGTTGCCTAGTTATCTACTTATTCCATCGAGCCTTGCACCAAGAACACTTTTTCCAACCATGATTATCTAAGCCCGCATATGATTTGATTTCACACAGTGATCATCGAGCTATCACAATACATCCCGTTGCATTGAGTAGTTACTCTTCAAACCTGGGATATTCAACCATGAGCATGTATGTCCAAAGAAAATAGCGCAGTTGAAGAGTCTGTGAAGGAGGAACTCATCGAACTTATGACTAAAAGAGAAATTTCTGAAAGGGTAATGTCTGTGGGTGTAAAAGCATCATCGATGAGAGGAGTGAAAGCCTCTTCATCGACTGCTCATGGATCCGGGCCATCCTGAGTTGTCACAGAAAAGAGAACTAAGAACAAATATGACCTAGCAAATGCGAAGCTAATCCTGACCATATTACCCAACTACATCTCGCCTCTGGCCGGTGCGGTGAGTCGTGATAGTGTGCCGAGATATTTTTATTACACCATGGTTACTGCGTACCTCCCAAACGGGATACACGTAGTTAGAGCGTAGAAGGACAATATCACAACATTGAAGTTCACCGACTTCAACCCAGGAGATCGTAAGAATCATAGTATGCTCGCCCCATATAAATACTTGACTAGGACAAAGGGAAAGAACTCTAAAATAATCCCCCACCCATGGACGATGAACCTCGCGTAGTCCACCCTTTTAAATGTAATGAAGATCCCACATTTTGGACAACACCAGGAGGTTAATGCCTATGTTAAGCTCCTTCTCTCATGTTACCATGGTGACTACTTATGGCTAGACTGACGTATCACAGTCGATCCGATGATGATCCATACGATCACTGGATTGACCATGCAAGGACCTGACCCACAAGACTTCTACCCAGGAAAAGATACACATCGCACCTTAGCCCATAATATCAAGGATACCTATGACAATGTTGAAAAGGCAACGCGAGGTTACAAGGTAGCCTCCATATAGAATGGCGCAATGAAATTAGCATGCCAATTAATTGCAGGAAATCTAGTAAGGAAGAATAGACCCATGCAGGTGACAGGGTTTGTTGTCGATCTCGTTGGGAAATGAGTGGAAGGCCTACATATGAAATGGGTGAAGTACCTAGTTAATCAATTGGAATTAGACTGTTGCGAAGCACATGATCAAGGCTACGAGTTCCACTTTAGCTGGCTCCTAATCCTCATCATGTTTATTTCTTGGGATATTCCAGAAGGCACAACCTTCTTGGACATTGATCCATTCGATCTACTTGCTGCAAAGTTCACCACGCTCTGGTACTCGAGCGATATGGGAAAACAGTTCCAGTCGAATGTAGTATTTCACACATATTATCTCCAACTGAAGAGGGTATCGAAGCTGAACCTCACATGAAACCAACCACCCTACAATGGTTCCGACCCCTCATGAAGTTATGCGTAGATCGACAATTCATCTATATCACTACGTGAATAGATGAGCACAAGGAGGATATTTAGTCATACTACAAGCTCACAGAAGAGGAACTCGAGGAGATAACTAAGGACTGGTCAGCAAAACTCCTTATTCCTGCTGATCCTGTAGAGATGTCCGAACCCAAACTTGATAGATCAGAGGCTGCTCACAAAGAACATGACACACTCAGAACCAGTAGAAGGAAGAATACCAGCTAAATCCAAGACTTAAGCAACGCATCAGAAAATACTGCTTCATTATCACCTGATCGAGGGGGTGATGATGAAGTAGAAGAGATAAATGGAAAAGAAGATGAGAAGAAGCAAGGTGAAGTAACACCGCCTAGAGATGAGGCTAATCCCTTGAAGAAGAGGAAGGTTTCTCCCTTGAAACCCTCTTCCCAAAATAAATCCAGAGCCACCTTGACTAAGATGTAGACTGTGCTCACTGTCGATGACTTTGACTTCATCATCGCAGCTATAAATGACGCCTCGTAGGAAATATTGCAGAAACAAGAATCCAAGTAGGAGGAGATTTATGCCAAAATCAAGGTTGAACTCCGAGGGGTATAGCAAACCCTTCAATACAATCGCACAGTGTCCACTATGCCCCTGTCGTTAGAAGAACCATATTTGGGATATGAGCTAGCCCAACTTCGCAGACTAGCTAATGCGATCGAAACTCACCTTTTCCATGCAAAAAAAGAAATAGAACAAGCCACCCAAGCCTTGAAGCAAGTTCAAGAAGTAGTCGTAGAGAAACACTGAGTTGCGGAGCAGGATAAGGTTGCTCTCTAGACAAATTTTGAAGAGGAGAAAGCACAGATTCAACAAGAAAAATAACAGTTGCTCGCAGAGCAACTTGAAGTGAAAGAAGCAGTAAATAGAGCACTTCACTCTGTGAAAGGATTAGATACAAAGGAATAAGACCGAGTTGAGCATCAAGTAGAGTAGCTTGTGGAAGCTATCCAACAACTACAAAAAAGAATAGAATACTTAGATCTACGAATAGTGCCCGACACTCCGCAGGATGCGAGGGATCAAAGAGAAGCAACTTCTCAAAGCACAATCGAGAAAATAAAGGCCCTTGCCATGGAATGGAAAAAACCAAGTGATCATAGTTCCCAGATTTATGAATGATTCACTAAGAATCCAGAACTAAAGGCACTGGAGTCACAACTCTAGGAAGCGAAGCAGCAAGTAGAAACAATACAGGCTCAGTTGAAGCCCTTGTCAGCTGTTGAAAAGATGAAGTGATCCTAAGAGAAGCACACTGTTCAACAACAGGTCCACACCATTAATAGAAAAATCATGAAAGTGACTCAGAGGCTCCAACCAATACAAAATGATGCTTTCTAACTATTCACACAGATCGAAGGCCGAGGAGAAGAACTGGAGCAAGTCGTCACTACAGTTGAACAATGCTTAGAGGGACCTGTTAATGAAGATATTATACAAGAGTTCACTGAGAAGGAGGCCATGGCACAATAACAGGTCAAAGAAGATCGAGGCAAGCTCGAGGATTTTGAGGTAGAATTACTTAGATAGAGTGACTCGGGACGAGTCAAAGGTGAGTGTTGGGGGCTTGTTGTCCCTCAACCAAGTTTTGAGGATCCTTGGTCATGTTTGACCTATTTTTGGGACTTCGACAGGCTGTCAAAGGTGGAGCGCAAGACAAAGTGGAGATCGCAGGATCTCAGACCTTTTTATGGATTTTTGAGTTTTTGGGATTGTGTAATGGGTATGGGGATGTCGGCCCATGGGTTTACCCATGATTAGGCCTATTTTGTAATGTATAAAAATAAGTCTAGGCGATGTAAGAAGAAGTGAATGGTGAATAGTAGTGACTAGTCATTTGCCAGTGTGCTAAGTGTTAAGTGTTAATTGCTAAGTGCAAGTGGTAACTCTAATTTCTTTGTGCATACTATGTGAGGCTTGTAGAGATAAGTGCAAGTGATTGTAAGAGACTGTGGAAGGCTTTGTGCTGTAGCTTGAGGAAGGAGGATCTATAGAGGTGCACAGATCTCTTGTCCTCTACGGAGTAAGATCTTAAGGCTCTATGCATGTAGCTGATTGAACGAAGATAATAAAGAGATGAAGAGTCGGTGGATGTAGCCTCAGGGTGGGGGTGAACCACGTACATCTTGTGTTGTGAATGCTTTGTGATTTATGGTTGCTCTCTTGTTTATATGATTAAATTCTTAGTGCATTGTTAGATTATGAATGAATCTAATATGGTAGCTTAGTTCTGAATAATGTGAATGAATGCTAGAATTGATCTATGCTAGTATGCTTAGTGCTTGAATCTATTGGATATAGGGGAATGTTGCATTGATTTATTATTAGGGTTTAACTACCCTGTAAACTAAGGCTGTATATTGATGAAATATAATTGCTAAGTGCTCTGTTAAGGTGTTACAATCACAGATTTGTGTCCCAGCTAAGGTTGCATACACTTGAGTCCTGCAACCACCCCTACCTTTACCTCAGGTGAGATTTCATCTTCTTTGCAGGTGTTGCCAAAAGGGTTAGTAGTTAGGGTTTTGTTGGTGCGTTGTTGTAGAATTAAAACCCAGGTCTACCCCTGTGCCAACATAGTCCAAGGAATTCCATATTTGTTGCTATTAGAGAAATCTCAGCAATGTAGTTGAAGAAGTGCTACAGGAAAGGCTATCAATTATTTGCAGCCCATGTGGAGGAAACACCCAAGGATAAGGTGTCAAATATTGGAGATCATGTGGTACTAAAGGAGTTTGAAGATGTATTCTAGGAGGTACCCGGATTACCCCCGAAGAGAGATATTGAATTCTCTGTAAACTTGATTCTTGGAGAAGCTCCAGTGTCAAAAGATCCTTACAGAATGAGTACGCTAGAGCTGAAAGAACTGCAATTGCAGCTTGAAGAGATTCTGAAGAAGGGGTACATACACCCAAGTGTGTCACCTTGGGGAGCCTTGGTCCTGTTCATGAAGAAGAAAGATGGGATGCTAAGATTGTGTATTGATTTTAAACAATTGAATAAAGTAACTGTAAAGAACAAATATCCTTTGTCGAGGATTGATGACCTCTTCGATCAGTTGAAGGATGCGAAGATATTTTCAAAGATAGACCTCAGGTCAGGATATTACCAGTTAAAGATAAAGGATGAAGACATTAGCAAGTCTTCCTTTAGAACAAGGTATTGTCATTACGAGTTCACAATGGTTCCGTTTGGGATGTCGAACGCACCCACTATTTTTATGTGCCTGATGAATGGTGTATTCAGGGACTATCTAGACAAGTTTGTCACAGTATTTCTGGATGACATTCTGGTGTATTCCAAGTCAGAGGAAGAGCATGAAAAACATATGAGGATGGTGTTTCAGGTGCTAAGAGAGCACCGAATGTATTCCAAGTTGAGAAAGTGCTCATTTTATCAGGAGCATATACATTACTTGGGGCATATTATTTCGAAGGATGGGATAGTTGTAGATCCCAAGAATATTGAGGCCATTAGAGAATAGTTAGTGCCAAAGAACGTGACAAAATTCAGATCCTTGATGGGTCTAGCTGGTTATTACAGAAGGTTTATTGTAGGGTTCTCAAGGATAGCTCACCTTATCACTTCCTTTCAAAGGAAGGGGAAGAAATTTAAGTGGACAGAGGATTGTGAGAGAAGATTCTAGCAATTGAAACAACAATTAACCAGTGCTCCAATCCTAAGGATTGCAGACCCAAATGAAGAATTTGTAGTGTGTACAAATGCATGCAAAAAAGGAATAGGAGGAGTCCTCAGTCATAATGGATTCATAATTTGTTATGAATCCAGAAAGTTGAAAGAGCATGAAAGGAACTATGCAACTCATGATTTGGAGTTGGAATCCATAGTACATGCTCTAAAGAAATGGAGGAATTATCTCATGGGAAGGATGCTTGAACTGAGAAGAGACCATAATAGTTTGAAGTATTTGTTTCATCAATGAACCTTGAACACTAGACATAGTAAGTGGCTGGAGTTTTTCTGTGAGTACGATTTTGATATCAAGCATATCAAAGGGAAGGATAATAAAGTGGATGATGCACTTAGTAGGAGAGTACATGAATTACATGCTACAACCATTAGCATGTACCGAAATGATATTAAAAGAAAAATTTTGGAGGCTGCAAATACATATTTGCAGTACAGGGATTTGGTAGCAAAGCTACAACAAGGATAGATGCCATAGAAAGTGGAGATTTATAAATTGGAAACTAATGGAATACTTCTGTACAAGAAAATAATTTATGTACCTAATGTCGAGGATTTGAAACTTGTGATTTTTCATGAAATGTAGAATGTGCCCTATGCAGGGCACCCTGGATATCAAAAAAATATGGCAGAAGTCAAGAGCCATTATTTTTGGCTAGGTATGAAGAAAGAGATTGCATAATACATTGCCAGATGTATGGAGTGTCAGAATATTAAATCTAAGCCCAGACACCGAGCAGGGTTGCTACAACCTTTAACCATTCCTGAGTGGAAGTGGGAAGTGGTGACAATGGATTTCATCACGAGATTTCCCAGAACAGGCAAGCAACATGATTCAATCATGGTGTTAGTGGAAAAGATTATGAAATCTGCCCATTTTATTCCACTAAAGACTACTCACAAGGCAATGGACATTGTTGATATCTTTACGAGGGAAATAACACGATTGCACGAAATTCCCAAGACAATTGTGTCTGACAGAGACTCGAAATTTACCTCAAATTTCTGGAAAGGGTTATTCAAGGGGTTCAGAATGAATATGAACTTCAGTACATCCTATCATCCTAAGTCGGATGGGCATACTGAGTAGGTGAATCGAGTAATTGAAGACATACTGAGGATGTATGTGATGGAAAAACCATCTAAATGGGAGGACTACCTACACTTGGTAGAATTCACCTACAATAATGGGCATCAAGAATTGTTAAAGATGAGCCCATTTGAAGCACTTTATGGCAGAAAGTGAAATACTCCAGTGATGCAGGAGCATCGTACAAAGCCAAAGCCCGTGCCTAGCCAAAGGAGCAGCTGAACATGCAGATGCAAAAAGGGGCACGTTTTTATGAAAATGTTTTGAATTTTGAAAACTAAAGCATTGATGTAATAGATAGGAGGAGTGTACTTACATTTATGTCTTAGAGATATGATCAGATCTGGAGAAATTACTCTCATCTACTGGATGTAATAAGCATTTAAGTCTATTAATGTAAAGTAGGTAATTATGAATGTTAGATTAGACAATTTTAGAAGCGTAGGAGGGAAAACGGATATAGACACCCTCACCCTTGTATCATAGTAGAGAAGTAACATTATCATCATTGAGAGCTATAGCAGAGAGTTGTAGAGAAGAACCCATGTACAGGAACACTTGAGTTAATATATGAAGCTTTGACTCAATTTTCATGGTGTTATGATGCTTACTATTTACATTTGTTGAATGGTATTCTTACAACTATTTTTCTTCTCTGTTATGCATTTATTCCAATGATGTATTGTGTGTATGAGTTCATGTTGAATGTATGAAGTATGAGAGAGAAGAAGAACGAGTTTCAATTGTTTCTCTTCCCGAGAATTCTTGCAAGGAGTGCAGTGAACATCCGCAAGGTATGCATTGACAAGAGTATGAGTTTTATCTCAGAAAAGTAAGGAGATATATTATTGTTCTCATACCCGCAGAAGTGTAGGTGAAGCACAAAGCAGTGCAAGGTGTGTGTTGGCTGGTTGAAATCTTTGAACTTATTAACCAAGGAGAAATTTGAAGGACTACTATTGCAAAGAGTGCACAGGGTCGAAGACTCAAATAACCAGAGGTTATTTGAAAGTTTGCCGCAAAGAGTGCGAGCAGGAACCCTTTTGGAAGGCTTGAGTTTGCAAGTGAAAGATCAAGAGAGATAACACCCTTGAAGTGTTCAAAGGGAGATGGATATCGAAACCGTTGCATAGAAATTAAGTTCAGGAGGGATAACACTCAGTCGTTGGGCATAAGTCATTGAGGATTGAATCAAGCAGTCTGAATTCTTCGTGGAGAGATCGCGAAGTTGCGAGGAACATAGGATCCAGTGGAGCCATATGGACAGTGAAAGACCTTTGTGAAGGAAGTGAAAAGTTGCGAGAGTCATTGGATTTGGCAGAGTTGCAAGGTGGTTAGAGACCGGTGAAATCCATCACCCAGGATGTGAGGGTCAATATGAGATATTGATTCTCATTTCAACCCATGTTATTGGATCATTTTGTGAACTCAGGTTTCATGAGTTTAGAGTATAGACCAAATTCTTGGTTTGCACAAAGTTTTGAGCTGCAAGGAGTAGGGACAGAGATCCAGACCATTGGATCCAAGTCACGGGAGAACCGTTGGATCAGAACCTTCGCGGGGTATCGCGTATCGGAGGTTTAGGGGTTGAAAGAACTTCTGTTTGACTGCAGAAGTCACGAAGTGCCGAGCATCGAGGGCTCATATGAATAGGTAGCACATATGATAGGGGAGGCCATGAATTTGATAGGTGGCGTAACATCAAGCACCCAGGGAAAAGTGGAAGTGGTGATAGGTGGAGGACACACATCACCTGGGAAAGAGTCAACCCATTATTGACTTATCGCATCTTAGGGATTCGTAAGGTAGGAGCATGAGGGCTCAACACTCCAACTCACGAAGTTGTGAGTTGCGAGGGGCGCTAGATTTAGGCCCTAGCTAGTGTTCATTGGTAGAGGTGCTAGCAAGGAAGGGGACATACCCATATCCCACTCTCGGGTATCAAAGGTTTGGATTCAAGGGTCTTCAATTCAAAAACTCGCGAGATTGTGAGTCACGAAGGGTGCTTGCGCTAAGGCCTGGGTTGTGGTCATGTGGAGGCGAAGACTCACACCTGGTGCACGTGGTGTAGGTGGAGTTTTCGTGAAGGACCCGTGGATCATATTCGTTGAAGGTTTTAGCAAGGAACCAAAGAAGCCACTTCGGCTCGTGGAGAAATTAGAACGATCCTGTGCGGATCTCAGCTCAAGGGTTGGGGGTCTTTCCATCAAATTAGAACGGTCTGTGTGGATCCTGGAAAAATTTCTTTTCTTTCTGTAGCAGAGAGAAGAGAGAAAATTTTATAGCCATGTCGTTGAGAAGAAGAGATAGGCAAATACTTGATCTAGCAGAGGAAAGAGAAATGCCAAGAAGAAGAGATAGGCAAATACCTGATCTAGTAAGGGAAAGATAGATGCATGAATTATGTGCCAGGATTGATGCTATGGAGATGGCACAAAGGTACACAATCGACACTGGGGACATCAGTGAGGCTGAAAGTGAAAATGAAGCTGGAAATGGAGAAGTTGCAGTCGAAGATGCTACGGAAGAATGCCTATTCAGGGCTATTGCAAGGATAGGTGCTAGAGAAAAAATGGGCATTCCAGTGTATGGGGGAAACTTGGATGTTGAAGAGCTTCTAGACTAGATTAGAGCTCTAGACAAATACTTCGACTACGAGGATGTCGAGGAAGACAAGAAATTCAAACATGCCATTACTAGACTTAAAGGGCATGCAACACTATGGTGGGATGAACTGTAGGCTGACAAACATTGCAAGGGAAAGCAAAAAATCAAAAGCTGGGATAGAATAGTTGTAAATATGAAAGCTGTTTCAAAGGATGCAAAATTTGAGACAGAAGCTGATGTCAGTGAAGGAATACACTGAAGAATTCTATGGGATAAACATCAGAGCAGGTCGTTGGGAAAGCGATGATGAAAAAGTCGCCAAGTACATGAATGGTCTGTGATATGACATTCAAGATGAGATGAGCATGATGACCATTCAGACTGTGGAAGATGATTATCAGATGGATTTGAAAGCTGAAGAGAAGCTGAGCTGAAAGCAAAGTCAAAGAGGCCAAGGTAGAAGTCAAGCTAGAGGCAAAACAATTTCCCAAGACAGAACTCAGAAACCTAAGAAAGAGGGGAAGAAACCTCAAATTCAACTTGAGAGAGGAGGAATCTCACAGGGAAGGAAATGTGCTGATAGAAATACTTTTCCTCGAGCCAGAGGAAGAGGAAGAGGCAGAGGAGGTGAAGTGAAATGCTTTGTTTGTGGAAAAATAGGACATAAATCCTATGAGTGTCTAGATAAGAAGAAATATGGTGGTGAAACTCACATTGTCGAATCTCAAGGAAGAAATGTTGAGGCAGAAGACGCTGAGGGCAGAAGATCTTTGATGATGAGGAAAGTTCTCTTGAAGCTAGAGAAGGAGGCAGGGAACCCAACCCAAAGAAATAGTCTATTTCAGACTGCTTTCAAAACTAAATATAGAGTATGCAAGGTCATAGTGGACAGTAGTAGCACAGACAATCTCGTATCTACAGAGATGGTAGAAAAGCTGGAGTTGGAGACTGTTGTACATCCAAGGCCATACAGAGTTTCGTGGCTACAAAAGGGACATCAGGTAAATGTCACTAAAAATGTTTAGTTGAATTTAAAATAGGAGGATATAAAGATGAAATATTATGTGATGTCATTCCCATGGATGTTTGTCATCTATTGTTGGGTAGACCATGGAAATATGATAGAAACGTTGTTCATGATGGGAGAAAGAACACATACACCCTGGAGAAAAATGGTAGGAATCACATGTTGTTGCCGATTAAGGATAAAGAAGTGAAAATAGAAATGAGCAACACTATACTTCTCATGAGTGGGAAGGAACTTCTTAATGAGGTTAAGAATAAGGAAGACACACAATTTATTGTGGTCAGGAAGCCCATAATTGTTTTGACTAGTACGAGAATAGATGATCTACCAGAAGAAATCCAAGAGTTACTAGGAGAGTTTGTTGATATAGTAGTTGACAAACTACCTTGTTCGTTGACACCTATCGGGAGTATAAGTCATCATATTGATCTTATACCTGGATCCAATTTACTGAACAAAGCCGCATATAGGTTGACGCCACAGGAAAATGAAGAAGTTAAGAGACAGGTCCATGACTTAATGGACAAGGGATTGATTCGATAAATCTTGAGTCCATGCGCTGTTCTGATAGTGCTCTGCCCAAAGAAAGATGGAGGCTGGAGAATGTGTACAGACTCAAGGGAAATCAATAATATTACCATCATATACAGGTTTCCATTGACAAGGATGGATGACTTGATGGATTGCTTGAGTGGAGCAAAGTTTTTTTCAAAAATTGATTTGAAAAGAGGATATCATCAAATTCGAATGAGAGAAGTTGATGAATGGAAGACAACATTCAAGAAAAATGAAGGACTATATGAATGGCTTATCATTCCATTTGGCTTAACGAATGCACCCATTACTTTCATGAGGTTGATGAATGAAGTCCTGAAGGATTTCATTGGGAAATTTGTCATTGTATATCTTGATGATATATTGATTTTCAGAAAGACAGAAGAAGAACACTTAAAGCATTTAGTTGCAGTAATGAGGAGATTACAGGAGGAGAAATTGTTGATCAATATGAAGAAATTGTCATTTATGAGGACATAACTCATTTATTTGGGTTTTGTTATCTCTGCAAATGAACTAAAAATGGATCCGGAAAAGATAAAGGCGATTAAGAATTGGCCATCGCCGAAGAGTGTGTTTGAAGTTTGAAGCTTCCATGGTTTGGATAGATTCTACAGGAAATTCATCTGAAACTTCAGTGGAATTAGCACACCGATGATGGATACGGTGAAGAAAAGATATAAATCTTTTCACTGGATGGAGGAAGCGGAGAAGAGTTTCAATCTGTTGAAGAAGAAGATCACTAAGCAACCAATTATGGTTTTTCCAAATTTTAGAAAGACATTCTAGGTCAGGTGTGATGTGAGTGGATTTGCAATTGGAGCAGTCTTGAGCCAAAATGACAGGCCAGTTGCATATTTCAGTGAAAAATTGAATGAAGAGAAGATTAAGTACTCCACATATGACAAAGAATTCTACGCAGTCATACAAGCACTGAAGAAATGGAGACACTATTTGGTTCCCAAGGAGTTTGTTTTGTACAACGATAATCACGCTTTGCAATTTGTGACTCGACAGGAGAAGTTCAACCAAAAGCATGCTAAATGGGTTGAATACATGCAAAATTTTACTTTTGTGATTAAGCATATTTCTGAAACTGCTAACAAAGTTGTTGATGCTTTGAGTAGGAAATGTTTGCTTATGCAGGAATTCAGAGTCAAGACTTTAGGTTTTGATAACCTTACAGAAATGTATAGGGATGATCCAGATTTTAAGGAGGCATATGAGGCATATGAGAATCCAATTCTCAGAGACATAAGTCAATGGAATGAATACATGATCCAGGATGGATTATTGTTCAGGGGAAATCAGTTGTGTATTCCGAAATGCTCCATGAGGGAGAACCTGCTGAAGCAAAAACACAGTGGAGAATTGGTCGGACACTTCAGTCATGATGAAACATTCTCAAAGTTGAATGGCTCATATTATTGGCCAGGGATGAAGACAGATGTCAAGAAATTATTGGATGGATGCAGAATTTTCCAGCACACAGAAAGAAAAAGGGAGAACACAGGGTTATACCAACCATTGCCCATACCTGAAAGGCCATGGGACCCAATGAGCATAGATTTTATATTGGGACTACCAAGGACACAGAGAGGATATGATTCGATCTATGTGGTAGTCAGAATATTTTCAAAGATGGCACATTTCATACCATGCCAGAAAACCAGTGACACAACTCATATTGTGAACCTGTTTTTCAAGGAAGTTGTTAGACTTCACGACTTGCCAAGGAGTATAGTTTCTGATTGAGATACCAAGTTCGTAGGAAATTTTTGGAGGATCTTATGGAAGAAGCTGGGGACAAAATTGTCTTTTAGCTCAACGTATCATCCTCAGATGGATGGACAGATAGAGGTCATAAAAAGGATCTTAGGAGATTTGCTGAGGAGCTTAGTGACTGAACACCACAGTCAATGGGATCACATTCTGCCACAGGTGAAATTTGCTTACAATGATTCACTCAATAGGAGCACAGGACAGAGTCCATTCCATATTGTATATGGAATGCAACCAAGGGGAGTTTCTGAATTGAAAGATTTGGAACAAAATGAATTCAGAAGTGCTCGTCCAGAGGACTTTGCAGAAGGAATGAAGGAGCTTCACAGCCGAATCAAAGAGCGATTGTAGAATTCAAGTCAAGAATACAAGCATAGAGCAGATCAACACAGGCGATAACTTCAATTTGAAGTTGGTGATCTGATTCTTGCGCATCTGAGGAAGGAAAGGTTCCCAAGGGGAACGTATAACAAACTGAAGATGAAAAAGATTATATCGTGCAAGGTCATAAGGAAATTTGGGGCAAACACATATGAGATTGAATTACCCAATGGGGTCAGAATCTCATCGATATTCAATGTTGAAGATTTTTACCCTTACAAAGATGAGGAAGCAGGAGCAGAGGATAAGCAAGAAAAAATTCACTATCGGGTAGCAAGGAAGGGTTCATACCTGTATCGCACTCTTGGGTATCGGAGGTTTGGAGTCGAGGGTCTTCAATTCAAAAACTCACGAGATTGCGAGTCACGAAGGGTGATTGTGCTAAGGAAAGTGGGAGAGCATGTTTTACTGAAAGTGAAAGAAATAGAAGTTCCCTAAAGCTGGGAAATTGTGCCAAGTTGGCAGCCATATTTTGTGGGCCATTTGAAATCCTAGAAAGGATTGGGCCAGTTGCATATATGCTTGCATTACCTGCATCCATGAATATACATAATGTGTTTCATGTTTCATTTCTTACAAAATATATACCTGATGCTAATCATGTAATTGATTGGAATGTGATTCAGGTGGAACAAGAATGTGTCCTGCAAATGCATCCTGTGCACATATTGGACCGGAAAAGAAAACAACTCCAAAATCGATCCATAGGGATTGTAAAGGTCCAGTGGACCTGGTATGGTATTGAGGATGCGACTTGGGAACATGAAGATGCTATGCAGGCATAATACCCACATCGTTTTGAATATTTTGAAAATCTTGCTAATGCTGTGTAAAATTTTCACTTAGGACAGTGCAAAAATAAGGGGAGGGGATTGTAATATCCCCAAGGATGAGCCCTGTTGTAATCATGTTTATGAATTATAAATCATGTTTTGTAGGTTGGTGAGCCAAGTATTGATAATATGGTGGGATTATGTGTTTATTAGGCCAGAGAGACTAAGTGTTAAAGTCCAGGAGCCTGTTTTTGTATATGTAATTATGCATAATATTAATAAAGATTAAACATCACTATGTGTAGACCGACCACGCAGAAAGAGTGATGTGGGACTAAGATTCCACAAGGTGGGTAAGGGAAAAGGGGCTGAAAGGTTGGATATGGGATAATCTTAGGGGTTTAATTCCTTGAGAATAATATTTTATTATTATTCCAAAGATGTGTGACAAACATGTTTTTATCCTAAGTCCTGGGAGAGACAACGCATGCAACTCCAACTTGTGCAAAAGGGAATGCATGCAACTCCAGGAAGATAAGTGTCAACCTGGGTGCATGTGGTTAAAACCTTAAGCGTCAATTGAGTTGGGGTTTTTTTCTCCATTCTACCAACATTTGTTTGAATCATTTGAGTCTAAGTTCGTTCTACCAGGTTTCCCGATCCTCCTTCTGAAACTGTGAGACCTTTGTGAACGACCTCTTCTTAATTTTCTTGTCATGCATTATTGAAAATGAGAACTAGGAATCCGATCAAGTATTCTTGTGAATCCCATGACCTTTGTATTTGACCCTTGCAATAATCACGCATGCACCTGAGACCCAAAATCTATGAACCATTTTGTGTCTTCTGAGGAACCCGCCACTTGAGTAATCGCTTGAGTGTGTTGTGTTTAGCATGGGCTATTTCTATTTTCAGGCCTATGCCCATTTTATGTTGTGGTCATCATCCCTGTGTGAATGAGTGTTGAATCGTGGTTGTTGTCCTCACCTAGTTGGAGCTGAGTTGAGGAGTGTGTTGAAGAAGCAGGTTTTTAGGCCCGTGGAAGAAGAGGCAAGTTGTCAGGCTTGTGAGAAGCTCTCTCTAGGTGAGAGAGTCTATTGGGAAGTGGTTTTCTCCCAGAGAGAGTCCAACACCAGCTATGAAGCTCTAATAATTCCTGATCCATCCCGTTTCCAAGACCTAGAGAGGGAGGTGAAGCACCGATGGACTATGCCTGTGAAGGTGTATACTCTTGGGTGGAACATGCATGTGGAGAATGAGAGTCCGTGTATAGTGGGAGTAAGAAGGATCCTGGAGAGAACCCTTCTGGTTGCTTTGTGCAGTTTTCCTATAACCTCAGCCTAGTATAGGATTCCCTTGCCTTGGGTGGAGCTTAGTCCCAACTTGGGGGTGACCCGCTGCTGAGCGTGATGAGAAATGTGGTCTAAGGCTGGGAGGTTTGTGGAAGGCCTGCACATGGTTGGTGGAGTTACTACAATTTCTAAGATAAGTATCGTTATGTATTTTAATTTCAACTAAAATTCATGTCTGTGATGCTTATAATATTATCATGTATTCCATTGCAATGATATTTACTATTAATTCCATTATTTATGAATGTTGGCAGTAATCCTGTGATTACTCTGTATTGTTGGTTAAATTTCATTAAATCTATTTATTTGATTTAATATGCATGTTATATATATAAGTATGATAATGTTCCATGTAGTAGTGTTACCCAACATTGGGGTTGATGGTCAGGGACGTTACAATAGCCTCCTTCTGGTTGTAGCCAGAGAATAGGGGAGTTGGAGATTCCCTCAATTTGTAGCCTAAGAAACAAGGGGGTTTGAGCCTCCTTCCAGTTGCATCTATGAAAAAAAGGAAGTTGGTGCTTCCAATGAATGTAATTCTTCAAGACATTTAATAAAAATCAGTTTGTGGTTTTACTCTTGCTTTGGGTTTCCATGTAAAATACCAGTGTACTCTGTATGTGTATGATTGGTCATTTGTTCATTTCTTATTTACTCTGTAGTTATTGGATGATAATGCTACATTGATACAACACTTGGATTATATGGTTAAAAATGATTAAATTTCTCTATTACTGATTCACCCCCACTCTTAGTAATCCAATAGAGACTTCCTGAGCCAACTCTTACCTTGAAGGGTGAATATTGTAGAGAATTCTTAAATAATCATGACAATGGATTAGACCTCTTACCTGAATTCCCAAAGAAACCAGTGGTCGTCTCTGAGGACATCACGAGATTGTAGGTTAGCTCATTCAAAAATCCTTTTCGGGAAATTACTTGGCTTTTCACGAGGATAAAAGGACAAGAAACCACAACCAAAATTTCTTGCATGATTCTCTACATTCTATATTTTACAGTCAAAGAACAGGTCATCTTCGATTGGGGAAAGTTGATTTCGATTGAAATCTCTTCCGAATTGTCTCAATACAAAAAGGAGAATAAATTATTTATGTCATCTTATTTGGTTTTCATGATAGCACACTACTGTCAGTTCCTGAGATTATCTGTGTGTAAGAATTCAAAATGCAAATTCAACCTGGTAACCTTCTGGTATCAAACATTATGGAGGCACAAGGCCTCCCAACATTTTTATGAAGGTTTTAATGATTTTGTCTCAATTTTTAAGTGCTTGTTTTTTGGAAAGAACACTCCCCAGATGTCTAACTAGGTGAGTAAGTTCTTGGATAGGAAGGGGACACTAAAAAAAATGGAGAATTACAATGTCATAAGGATTTTTGGTTCCAAGGAAAATACTTCCTTTCTTCCATGCCACATATTGGAAAAAATGTTTGTTACTGAAATAACAAGGAAGTACAACTGATGGTTGCATTTTTTCCATGAAAACATAAAAACACAATTCATACCTCTTCCTTGGAAAGTGGGGACTTCATATTTATAAATATGAACAAGATTGATGAATTCGCAGGCCATTTCCATAGCCTAAATCTAAGATATGATGAAAGAGTAAAAGGGTTCGACCTTAGTGGAATTTTTGTAGAATATCTACTAGCAGTTGGTTTCAACAATTATTTTATTAATGCTATTCTGAATGAAGACAGAGATAATGTCTTAGGCACTCCCAATCGTGACCCTGGTGACCTGGAAATGATACTCAACACCAATGAGTCATACAAACATAAAGGAAAATTTCGGGGTGAGAAGAGTGCCCAATCTCCAACTGTCACTCCAAAGAGTACAACATCTCAGAGAAATGCTCCAACGACCCACCAAATTAAGAAAGTAAACCATAGTTCTGCAGGCGGAGGAGGAGATAAGAACCCTCCTTCGGGAAAAATTGAAATATCCTACAAGCTTCCCTTGAGGAAGAAAATAAAAAAACATTGTGCAAGAAGAGGAGGGACCTTGAGCCGAAAGCGATATCCGCGACCTCTCCCTCTAGGATATGGAACTTGAGATTGACATCAAAAAAATGTTCTTGAATGCTAATCAACCTGAGGACATGGATCACCATAATCCTCTGATGGAAATAATTGAGAGAGAGACCTTCGATGAACAAGAGTCTTTTGTATTTCAGAGATCTTTTTTTGATAGCGAGTCCAAAAATTTAATTATTGATAAAAGATATCTAAAGAATAAAAGGGGAAATCTCGTTCATAGGTTAAGCTACAGAACATGCGACCTTCCCAAATTTCCCAAATTCACCGAGAAGCTGGAGATGCTCTAGACGATTACATTGGAGGCCTTGAAGCAAAGAATGCCAAGTTAAAGGAAAGAATCAAAGAATTGGAGGAATCTTTAATGCCTCTTCCAGTACTTTCTAGTCCTTTAGCAATAATTGGGCCTACCACACCTGCAACAAAACTAAAGGATCTACTATCTTTCTCACATCATCTAGGGGATATGTGGAGAATATCATTAAGAAAAGAATGGAATTAATTATAGAGTCTTGGGAGATGTCAAAGAGCATGGTCTCTTTTGGAACGAGAGCGCATATCTTCCATGAATATTTACAGGAAGATTTGAAAAATGAAGAAGATTTTTACCTTGACGCGGTCATACCATACGTTTTTAAAGTTACCAATATGATAGATTTGAGAAGAAGAGAGGAGGATATTCCTTCTCCGAACCAAATAAAACAACTAAACACATGCTAGAAGGAAAAGGTTAAGAACTTGAATGTTATATTCCAAGCATGCAACTAGGCCATAACTAAGAGAGAAGAATTATTCAAAAGGCTAACTGAGATAGACCTAGTCGGGAGCACCAATGAGGTCCAAGATCCCAAATTTATTCTCAACTCGTTGTTCCTAACTAAGAAAGCCTTTGACGAACAAGTTGATATCTTTAAAGGGTTATCATTTGAAAAATTCAATGGCATTCTTGAGTATAGTGAAGCTGACATGGAAAATTGGCTAGTCGACTATTCAATGAAAAATCAAGATATTGAAGAAACTTTGCAGAATATTTCTATTGATCTAAGGGACTTGGAAGAAGAGGTCTTCAATATAAAAATCCTGCATGAAATCAATGTGGCACCAATGAGAAGCTACATCGAGGAGTGGTTTAAAAAGGATTTCGACAAACTTAAAAAGGCAGTTGAGACGGTTCCTGTAACCATTGATGAAAGCCATAAAAATAAATCAAAGAGAAAGAGAAAAACAAGAGATACCATCATAGTAAGGTCATACTGATCACATCTTTCTATCTTTATCAATTTCTTCATCCAGTTACTCCACCTCTTTAAATAGAAAGGTTTAACCGAAGACTGATAATTTCATTTTTCTTCTTACCAGGTCTTGCTGTCCTCCGCCGCCCACTTTCTTCCTTATACAAACTTCATTCTTATATACATTTTCTTTATGGTCTGTGAGAGCCCCAATCCCAGTCATTATGACACACAGATTTAAATTTCAGAGAAATGTAATGAACTATATATTTTTTAGAAATTTTAAGAGAGCTATTTTGGGGACAATATCGATTGTAATTTGTAACCCAATTTTCTCAATATAAAGTATTTGAGGTTGATCTATTGTTATCTTTATTTGAGCTTCCCATGTATAACTCTGTCAAAGATCTCTTATGCATGCAAACCATTTTCTTTTACTATTTATGTGATAAAAAATATTTATCCATACTATGATGAATGTGAGGAAATTCTCTTATTTTGCTTTAAATGTATGAATGTGTGTGGTTCCTGGTCCACTCTCAGGAAATTTCATTTAAAAAGAAAATAATTTTTTTATTTTATTTTTTATTTTTATATATTTTTACTATCCTTTGATTACCATGAAGGGCTTCTATAAAAGTCCCACATTATGAAAATATCAAACAGAGGAGTAGGAACTCTATAAAAACAAAGGGGGATTTGTATCCTCATGAGGTTTTCATTTTGGTCCTAATGGATTCATGTGTCAACACCTGTATATGAAATTTATGACATTGAACAAGAATAAAGTTGTGAGTCAGCTGAAGGTATTTCTTTTCCCTTATGCTTTTCTTCATTTAAGATACTGAAAGAGGGTTTTGAAAGTATTAATGATGCAGAGAAAGTTGGGATGATGTGAAGTCATATGGGCTTACTGAAACAAAATGACAACATTATAAATCAACAACAACCTTTCCTTGTTGTTAGTAATCCTATGGATGTCTATATGGATAAATTTTATTAGTGGAAAATTTCAGTCATTGGTTAACTGTGAATCTGAAAATGAATATGATGATGAGCAAGTGTCAGAATCAACCATGTCCTTATTTCCAGTGAGGGTTTTATTGCAGTAGTCTTATGCAAATTTTCATCTCTTTTTTGCCAGCCATCAGATTGAGGTACATGAGGGATCATTTTCAGATTTTCCTCAGACACATAAGGTAACTGATTCATCTGAAAAATTTCAAGAACACGCAAAACCTTTTCACGATGTGTATAATAGAAGAGATGAACATATTGTTTCCTTTTTATTTGAAAATGATCTTGAGTTTGAAAACACAGAACAAGGGATAATTAAGGATGAAGGATACTCATTTCCTTTTTCTCATCAACAAAAGGAAACAATCCAGAACAAGGGATAATTAAGGATGGAGGATACTCATTTCTTTTTTCTCATCGACAAAAGGAAACAATCCATGTTTTTGATGACCCTTCTGCAAGCACGTTGCAATCATCAGAAAGACAGAATTTGTAGTATTTATTAACCATGGAGTTAGTCACAGATGGAATGATGATTTTCCATTAAGTGGGGTTTTCTTTTCACTCCTAAATAAACACATACAAGGAGGTCAATCAATGGACAATACACTTGCATGGTTGCACTAGGTATTTGATTTCACTTGATTGAGCAACTTATATTTCAGTTAGTAGGTAGGAGTGTTTTGAATAAGCTCGCAACTTTGAGCATCCCTTTCAGCATGTTTGTTTTCATATTGTAGTTTGAGCATCTTCTTCCAGTAGTGTACAATTTTGGTTTCAATTTGAAAAGTGGATTTGTTTTGGTTGAGGATTGGTACAGGTTGCAGTCTTTGAGTTGGAAGAAACACAATGGATGAAGGCACTTGGTCAACGGGTTCTTTGCTACCTTGCAGGGAGGACAAGATCCCCATTTGGAGCCTATGCTAGCGTGTGTATAAGTGTACACATGTCCAGACATCTTGTTATATTGTTGAGTCTAGTGGTCATGCTTGGTCTTTAAAGACCATGTGTTAAGGTCCTAGGGTTAGTGTTTTATGGAAAGTCATTTGGGTCCATTCATTTATGAATTGGGGTTGGTTTAATTGGGTCAATTTAATCCCAAAAGAATACATAGGAAGTTTTTGACATAGTGGGTGAAGGATTGAACATTTGGGCAAACAAGCTACCAATTTAAAGAAACCCTTAATATCCATGCTTGAAAATAGGTTTTGAAATCCTTCGTTCATATCAATTTTTTTGGATATGGAGAAAGTATGGTACGGTCTAATTTCATCAAATGCAAAGGCTAACACCATCATAAAGACTACACATAGTCAAAATCAGGTTTCAAAGGAAGACAATAAGAAAACAAAGATTTCACAGAGAATCACAGACATGCTGCGAAATTTCCTATAGCAACAATTTCACTATTTCATCATAACTTTTAAATCGTGTGATTGTTTTCCATGAAATTTTTAGGGGGAGATGAATCAAGGTAAGATGATTTTTTTTTTAATTTCAAGTCAATATGCTTCACATTTTTCGAGAAATGAACCATTTGGATTTTTCACGAGAATTGCAAACTTTGTTTTGTTCAAATTATTTGTGGAGAAGAATTATAATGTTATTAACCTATTGAAAAAAAAATGAACACAACCCAATTCTCCATTTGGGATAAAAGGATAAATTACCAGTTTGCTGCGAAATTGCTGAAAACAAAGATTTCACATCAAATTTATTAGTTCGCTGTGAAATGGTACAATCAACACAGATTGAGGTTGCTCAACTACCAACTGGATGGAGCATGCTAAATCACCATGAATAATTGAAGAATTATTTATTTTTCCCTCATATAGTGCAATTTGTTGAGATTTGTATGTATAAATTAGTCAAGAAACAAAACCCTGAAATCTAGGAATCAGTTCTAGTTTGTTGTTATTCAGTTGTAACTCCTTCTAAATTTGGAAAACCTAAATATTTCGACCCTCTTGAGCTAGAATGTAATGTAATATTATATATTGTAATGAGGAGAAAGGTAAAAGGGTTGGAGAGTAAAGGAAAAATATTGATTATGTATGTATGATTTTCTGAGTTTAATAAATTATCAGTGCATAAGTATTGAATGGCCTTAGTAGAGATTCATGTGCTAGTGTCTTGAGGTCTGTGTTTTCCCCCTTTGTGTATATTTATATTTATATTTGTGTTTCATTTGATGTGATATTCCAACATTTAATTGAAATTATATGATTTAGAATTCATCCTATGATTGATGCTCTAAATTCATATAGTTAAATACTTCACCAGTTTCTTCTAAAGTTAAACACAAAATTCATACATGCTAGATGCTTTGTGTTTGATGGGTTGTTGATTCTTAAATCATCCACCACACTACAATGAATTTTTTGACCGAAAATAAATTATCTATCTTTCCTTTGCTTCTAAGGACATTCTACAACTAATCACTGATAATCATTAATGATTCTTGATTCTTAGTCCATGTCCAATTTTTACTCTCTCCTAACTCTGCCACCAATTTTATAAAATCCATCCTTATCTAAATATCTAGCCACTGTACTAATTGAAGAACTAGTAAGAGAGAGCCCTCTCTAGATTAGAAGGGCTAGCTTCCAATCTAAAAGTTGGTTTGTGGTTACCTTTGGGTTTTCCTTCCACAACCAAGGAAAATTATAGAGTGATAACACATCTGACCATTCTTAATACTATAAAATGTTCACGAGGGAAAACCCCCGATACCCAAGACCCATTAAAAATTCCTCCACCAAGATCTATGGTGGATATTAATCCACTCCTAGATCCAATGGTTCCGATTTATTGCGCTTACCACAGACCTCGTGCATGACGAGGGTCTCATATATTTATCTTGTGTCCAATTCCAAAGTGACACATGGCATACCCTATCATGCCATGCCACTTTAGTGTACTAATTCCCACTTGACTGAGGTTAACACTTATCACGAGATCCAAGATTTAGTGATCGCTGATCATTGACAAGGATCGAAGATCCAAATCCCACATGCATACATAACTAGTGTGAGGGTTATTGAGGGGGTGGATGTCCGTGGTGGGTTATAAGGAAACCATTGTTAAACATGTGAATGATAAAGAATGAGCGAGGGTCCTTCAACAATGGTTTTTAGAGCAAATCTTTGGGCATCCGCATAACTAAATAACAATACTGCTCTAGCAAGCGATAACCCACCACTGTATTCACCCATGTTTAATTGCTTTGCAAATTGGATGATGACAAGTGTCATCTCCATGACCCTGGCACTATCTCCCTCCCAAGATTTATGTAATTGACCAATGGTGGGGATATACTGATCTACTCATCCAATGGTTGCAACTTTCTCATTGAATTACAGGGAACTTAGGTGGGTAACAAGCCCATCTTTTGGATGGCTGAGATTAACTCTCTTATCTAGGTCAACGACTATTATGACTCATTGTCTTACACAAGGTGTTAGCACCATGATTTTCATGCTAAGGTTAGAGTTTTTTCAACAATTTGCAAAGTCATGTCTGTTAGCACCCATATTGTTTTTATTCCTGGCATCATCTAACATCTCCAAGGTTCAATTTCAAAAGGAATCTTATCATTTATTATTTCCATTTCCATTTGAAACTGCATGCTACAAAATTTGCTACATGCTGCGCAACACACTTCACTGTGCAAAGGATTTTTTCACGCGGTGGAATTCATCACACAGTGGGTGGTCGCGCAGTGGATTTCGTCGCATAGTGGAATTCATCGTACAATTGGTTGTCGTGCATGGAATGTTGTTGTGCATATCATGCTCTCTCGTAGTGGATTTCGTCACGCATAGGATGTTTTTTCTCAGTGGATTTTGTCGTGCATAGGATGTTGCCATGTAGTGGATTTTGTCACACATAGGATGTTGTCGTGCAGTGGAGTTTCCTGCGCATAGGCTACAGGTCGCGCTGCGCAAATGACTGGTTTAGTGGTCAACTTCAAGATCACTTTCTGACCAACTGGAGAGGAATTTAAAAAATCCCCAAGATGTTTTTGTTGAGGAAAAACCAAGTAATAAAAACCTCTCTCATATTTGAAAAATGTGTTATGGATTGGGATATTATAAGGAATATTTGAGCCCTATTTTTCAATTTTCATGATTTCTTATCCGAGACATATTTTTGCGACATGTATTCCGGCCAGATGGATATGAATTTCAAGAAACCGAGAGAATTTTTTCTTTATAACGTGCTTTGATAAAAAAAACTCTTTCCATTTATAAAAATAATCTTTTATCAGTGAGATACGATGTCATATTTAACACCTATTTTCCCTGTTTGCTACGCATTCCGTTGCATTTTTGTTGTAGGTTACTGTTGCTTAGAAGACTTGCTGTGCAAGGATGACAGAGTGTCCAAAAATGAACATGATGAATTATCACAACCATATGGTCAATTTTTTATCATGATCAATGATTTTAAAGAATATTTTGGTTACGATTATAATTTGGCAAAGTTGGGTTTTCTATTTTTAGTGAATTCGTTGAAGTTACTATTCTCTTTCAAAGAAAACAGATCCATGATTATAGGAGGGAATAGTTCAACCCTAGCAGCCAAGGGTGACATTAGTTTTCTATATATAGGGATCATTTTCATGTAAACTCTTTTGGTTGGCAAAATTGGTACGCGACAACTATTGTATGTAAATTTGAGTTTTTTGACCGAAACTTAATGCAAAGGTCCTGTAACTTGATGAAAATATTATAGTTGTAGTAGTCGGATGTATTGTGCCTCTTTCTTTGCATATGTTATTCCTGTCATATTTATTAATATCTTTTTCTGTCTATTTCTGAATGAATTTTCAAACCTGTGGATTTGTTGCACAACGCCCCTTGTTCGCGCCACTCAGACAAAACATTTTCTTATAAAAGCTAACTCTGAATTCGCCCGTAACGATGCTCTGAGTTACTTCCTATTTTTTTCTCCCGCCACACATTATGGTTTTACACTGAAGATTGTTGCTCACCTAGCCTTATCCTCTCAAGTTCAGTAACTGAGTCATTTGTCTCTGTCATTTCCTCAAATTGACTCCATATCCCAAGCCTTACTTTCTTGTGCCAATATAACCAGAACCCATTGTATCAAAGGTATTGAATCTAGCCACTATTTTCATAACCATATCCCTCGCTGAGACTGCGCCTCCCGAGAGAGCCCTCTCCATATCCAAAAGGCTAGTTTTGGGTCTCAAAGTCAGTTGAAAAAGTTACTTTCTTCTTCTGTTTATCAACTGAATAGATTTATGGAGTGCTAACATTCTGGCGCCGTTGTTGGGGACAAAATTGGAAATTTTCCTTGGGAAATAACAACATGGTTGAGTTCTCAGGTCTAAGAGAAGCAAACACTTAGGAACATATTGGCTGTATTTCTGCTTTGGTGACTCCACACATCATAAAATCGGTTGAAGATGATTCCACTAGTAGAAGAATCCAGAGCTAAATTTTTCATGGTGACTCCAATCAAGATTCAAATGTGATTCAAAGAATCCACTGGAGAATGAGACCTGTTAATAGAAAAATGGAAGAGCAGTATGGAAAAATAAGGTACACGAGCTTAAGTTTAGTTCAAGAAGTACTTTTCTATTTTATCAATATATTCTTGTCCTTTCTTGAGTTTTTCAAATGAATATTTCTTCACTTATTGCATTCAAATGAAGCGCAAAGATCTACCCTTGTATATCCTTCATTGCAAACTATAGGTATACCTCCTTCTTGTATAACCGATATTCACCAAGCTCCTTCCTCTGAGCCATATGATGTCCATGATCATTCCTGTGATCTTAATGAAACCAAATATGAGCTTGTACCTTCTGTTCTTAACCCTACACCCTCAATAATCCAAGAAAGATACAATCCTCTTAAATTTCCTTCCATCCTTCATGACTTTCCTCTGAAAAATTATAAGTATCTTCCTAGGTTCGATGGACAGCTTGATGGATAGTTAGCTGGAAATTTTTTTCAGGTCTTTGATAATTTCATAGACCTTTTTGATATCGAACATGATGATGTGTCTATGAGGGCCTTTTCTTAGTCCTTACAAGAAGATGCCAAAACATGGTTCAAGAATTTGTAGTCTTAGTCAATTAGCTCGTGGGATGAATTGAGGGAATCTTTCTATAGATTTTGGGGTGAGATAAAGTCATGGGATCTACTACTTTTAGAGTTTTATGCCATGATAAGAATGAAAGATGAAACCATCTCAAATTTCAGCAGGAGGTTTGCTAGTCTTTATTATAAACTGCCTAAAGAAGTCCAACCTCCTGAAGTTGCTKCCATGCTCCATTATGTAACAACCTTTCAATCAGACTTATCTTTTCTTTTGATGGAGAGGAAGTCTATGTCTTTGCAATAGATGTTCAACAATGATCAGGAATTTGAAGACAATATTCAAGCATGTAAATAGATTCAAAATGAGGAGTTGGATGCTAAAGAACATGACAATGAGTATGAACAAAGAATAATTGATTTGAATCTTGAGAAGAGGGTTAATAATATCATATGTCTTCTTGAAGCTTTAAATGTTGATGATTTTGCAAAGGATTATATTCCACTTATTGAAAAAGAAGGTGCTAATTCAGTTTCTGATCTATCTCATCATAAGCATGGGGCTGATTGTTTTATGTATTCATTTGTAGACAATCAAGAAAATGAATTTGCAAATCAGCTTGTTGAAGAGAAGGTTAATGTCCCAAGATTTTTCTTGTTAGATGAGATTGTAGATGTTGTTGATTTGTCTATATATGATGAATATGATGATGATTATGATGTTGGATTCCTAGAAAAACCAGCTACATTTTCTCTATCAAAAAATGTTCCTTTTCAGCAGTGTAATGAGAGAAATCATCCTACATATCACAGTTACAAAGAAGAATATGAATAAAGTAATGAATCGGCTGAAGGAAATTCTTTTCCTTTATTCTTTTCTTCATTTAAATTGTTGAAATAAAAGTTAAAGATCATCACTAAGGTAGAGGAATGTGTGCTGATGCAAAATCACACTGATTCATGGAAAAAAACTGACAAGAAATTGCAACAGTCTTCTCATGTGTTTAATGACCCTACTACTTGTTATGTAGAAGGTCTTGTCAGTTCAAAATTGTAGCCATTGGTCGAAGATGAATCTGAAAATGAATATGTTAAGCAATCCAAAGAAATTGAAAAATGTGCATATGACAACATTGAAGAAAATGAAGAAGGTTTTGAATTAGGTGAAAGAACCTTGCCATTGTTTTTTACTTCTTTCGAATTGTTGAAGAAAAATGTTTATAATGTTTCAAATCAGAAATCCTCCAGGAATGATGTTGAATATGAAGAAAGCAGTGGACTTGCAAATGAAAAATGTCTTCCATTATGTTTTTCTTCCTTTGAATTGTTCAAAGTAAACCATGAGATAACAAATGAAGCAGTGAAGTCTAACTGCATTCACAATGGCATTGTTTTACATGATAAAATTGTTATCAATGAAGAGGACCAACAACCTTCTCATACTTTCAATGACCTTGTTGTTGATTACATGGAAGGTTATTTCAGTTCATATTTGTATCCTGTGATCAAATACCATCTTGGAAATAAATATGATGGTAAATCAACATCAGTGTTAGATATAGATTTCTTTCCACTAGGGGTTTCAATTCAGCCAACACTATCTTTTGATTCAGAAGATTGTTATTTCTAGCAGTCTCAACATATTTTTCAGTCTCTTCGTGGCAATCAACAGGTTAAACCATAGGAAAATGAGAATGTAGTGGAAGGGGTGAAACATGGTTGTTGTTTTGTGCATGTTTTAGAGGACCCATTTGCAGTTTTGTTGGAGGCAGTAAACAATCCCAATGTTTTTAATTTTTTGAGATTTGAATTTATAGATAATTTTTTGAATGGCTTATCAGTAAACTGGTTTTGGAGCAAGCATGTGCAAAGATATAAAAAAGTGGATAAAGTTCTTTCATGGTTGCATTGGCATTTTGATTTCACTTTATTGGCATCCTTTTCAACAGTTAGGGTAGGTAGGAGTGCGAATACGCTTGGTACTACAAGAATTTATTTTAGCAATTTGCAGTTTTCATTTTCAGCTTAGTTTTAGATTTCAGTTTGGAGCATATACAACTTTGGGTTTTCAGTGGATGCAGGTTACAAGTTATAGTTGGAAATTTGAGTTTGGGAGCAACCCAATGGATAGGCGTTTGGTCTACTGTTCTTTGCTACCTCACAAGGAGGATAGTATCCCTGTTGGAGCCAGTTGTTAGCACCATGATTTTCATGCTAAGGTTAGAGGTTTTTCAACAATTTGAAAAGTCATTCCTATTAGCACCCATATTGTTTTTATGCCTGGCATCATCTAACATCTCCAAGGTTCAGTTTCAAAAGGAAGCTTATCATTTATTATTTCCATTTCCCTTTGCAACTGCATGTTGCAAAATTTTCTACGTGCTGCGTAGAGTGCTTCACCATGCAAAGGATTTTGTGGTGCAAAGGATGTCATCACGTAGAGAATTTTGTTGTGTAGTGGAATTCATCACACAGTGGGTTGTCGCGCATGGGATGTTGTCGCGCATAGGATGTTGTCACACAATGGATTTTGTTGCACAAAGGATGTTGTCATACAATGGATTCTGTCGCACATAGGATGTTTCCATGCAGTGGATTCTATCATGCATAGGATGTTTTCACGCAGAGGATGTCATGGCACAGTGGATTTTCCTATGCACAGGCTACAGGTCACGCTACGCAAATGAATGGTTTAGTGGTCAACTTTAAGATCACTTTATGACCAACTCGAGAGGCATTTTAAAAATCCCCGAGAGGATTTTGTTGAGGAAAAACCAGATAATAAAAACCTCTCTCATATTTGAAAAATGTGTCATAGATTGGGAGATTCAAAGGAATATTTGAGCCCTATTTTTCATTTTTCATGATTTCTTGTCCGAGACATTTTTTTACGACATGTATTCCAACCAGACGGAGATGAATTTCAAGAAAACAAGAGAGGTTTTTCTTTATAATGATATTTAATACAAAAAACTCTCTCAATTTCTAAAAATAGTATTTTATCAATGAGATAAGATGTCATATTTAACGCCTATTTTCTTAGTTTACTACGCATTCCACTGCGTTTTTGTTGTAGGTTACTATTGCGTAGAAGACTTGTTGTTCATGGATGACAGAGTGTCCAACAATTCACATGATGAATTATCACAACCATATGGTATAATTTTGATCATGATCAATGAGTGTAAAGAATATTTCAGTTATGATTATGATTTGGCAAAGTCGGGTTTTCTATTTTCAGTGAATCCATTGAAGTTACTGTTCTCTTTCAAAGAAAACAGATCCATGATTCTATGAGGGGAATAGTTCAAACCTAGCATCCAAGGGTGAAATTAGTTTTCTATATATGGGGATCATTTTCATGTAAACTTTTTTGGGTTGGAAAAATTGGTAGGCGATAACTATTTTACGTAAATTTGAGTTTTTTGACCGAAACTTAATGCAAAGGTCATGTAACTTGATGAAAAGATTCTAGTTGTAGAAATAAGATGTATTGTGCCTCTTTATTTGCATATGTTCTTCTTGTCATATTTATTCATATATTTTTCTATCTATTTCAAAACAAATTTTTGAACCTGTGAATTCACTACACAACACCCCTTGATCGCACCACTTAGACAAAACATTTTCTTCTAAAAGATAACTCTGAATTCGCTCACAGCGGTGCTTTGAGTTACTTCCTGTGTTTTTATCTTGCCACACATTATGGTTTTACACTGAATACTATTGCTTGCCTAGCATTATCCTCTCAAGTTCAGTCACTGAGTCATTTGTATTTGTCATTTCCTCAAATCGATTCCATAGCCCAAGCCTTACTTTCTTGCGCCAATATAACTAGAACCCATTATATCAAAGGTGTTGAATATAGCCACTGTTTTCATAACCATATCCCGCGTGGAGACCAAACCTCCCAAGAGAGCCCTCTCCAGATCTGAAAGGCTAGTTTCGGGTCTCAAAGTTGGTTGAAAAAGTTACCTTTCTTGTCTATTTATCAACCGAACAACTTTACAGAGTGCTAACACAAGGAAGATTTCAATGAGTAGATAACTCATCCTTGGATAGTTAATATCGATCCTC
This sequence comes from Picea engelmannii, assembly GCA_009831015.1. Classification (NCBI taxonomy): domain Eukaryota; kingdom Viridiplantae; phylum Streptophyta; class Pinopsida; order Pinales; family Pinaceae; genus Picea; species Picea engelmannii. The sequence continues at coordinate 37,860 of ML797366.1, forward strand.
ATTCTAATATTGATTGTTAATGTTCTCTATGGTAAACAAGGAGGTTCAAATGACAAGAGTCTATCCCTGGACTTAACGGCCCCAAAACTATTAACCTTGTTGCATGAAGGAAAACATAATTTTTCGGTCGGTATTGGCCTTACTCAGGCCAATGTTTGGTTCCTTTCGTTAGGAAACCCCCTATGAATCATTCTACTATGCATACGAGTGGAACACACAAAAATTCATCTTCTTATCCTTAGAATGATACATAATAATCAAGATCATGGGTGCAACACATACATCACTCTTATAGTTTTGCAATCATTCAATCACAAAGACTTACCAATAAAATGAGTATCAATACCACAAATTAGGCAAGTACATTCAAGACCTTATTATAGGCATCAAACCCTTTTGTATTATCAAATTTTTTAGAGTGCAAGGAATACTTATATATTTACAAGATGTAACTAACCATATTGACTATGGGTGTTTACCTTTCCACCCAATTGTTGGCTCTTCTTTCTTAGTAACTTCAGCAGTAGGACACCCCTATGCCAAGCCATGATACCACTAGGGATGATTTCTTAGGTTCTTAGTAAAATATGAAGGTCACTCTCCTTCACACCATTATGGGTATAGTTTTTATTCCCCACCTAGACTTGACCTATGAAAGGTTTATCAGATACCCTCCCGACATCAAGCTCGCTACTTTATCATCTCATGTTGGGATCTTGGATTCTCAGGCCATCCTGCACAACTATGCCTTCAACATATTCTCTAATTGTTCTTGATCACAAAATTTTCATTTCTACAAATATTCTCCTTCGACCCAAAAAATCAAATCTCTTTTACTCTATTTCCAATCCATAGTATCTTTTTTCTATCTACACTCATTCCTCTTGTTAACTCTCTTTCCATCTCAAGCATTCTCGAGCCCAAATCCACTAGGAATCAAGTGTATTTGAAATTGCAACCAAACAAAGTATATAAATCTCTCTCTATATGATGGTTTTTTTTCTTATTCTTATAGATTCAGTGAAAAATCCTTTAAATTAGTTGAAAGGATTTGACAAGGTTACGTGAACATGGTAAAAAAAGGAGTCAATCACAGATTTTAACATAACAGTTTCAAAGGAAGGGTTACTGTAGGGAAACATAGGAAACGAAGTAAATAGAGCAAGAAGGGATAAAAATTGGTGTTTAGGTATGAGATTGATGAGCCAAGCATAATGAAAAATCATTCCCACACCAAGAAGAAAAGAAGAAATAGTCTAGATCTGTTAGCTGAAGCAACTAAAACTGTCTTCCAGGGAAACATTCAGATTTGACAGTTTGATTTTCTATGAGACCCTAAATTTTGAATGAAATCAATGAAAGTTGAAGGAAACCTTTTTTGAGATCAAGTAATTAAGTGTTTGGTTCATATAAGAATGGTTTTGGATTTGAACTAGGCGAGAAAAAGGTTTTAGGTATGCAAACTGGTCAAAAAATAGTGCTACATGAAGTTCCTGTAGCGCCCTGTTTTTCAAGTAAATGACATAGTTTTGGATTTTTTGTGATAGATTATGATGAAAAATGATAATTCCACCATTATACACCCTAAAATACACATTAAAAACCATTTTTTATCTTCAACAAAGAGTTTTGGAGAAATCTTGTATGGAAAAGGAGAAAACATAAAACAAAGGATTTTTTGGAAATGATTGTTTTTGCAGTCAATTTCAAACTCAAATTATGAGGAGATGAAGAGGAATTTGTGAAAACAAAAAGATGTTTTTTTCAAGAAAAACCTAATATAAAAACCCTCATATTTTACACAGGTGTCATGGTTTGGGAGATACAAGCAAGTCTTTACAACTCTTTATTTTTTTATTTTTATTTTTATTTTTTTTCAGATTTGTAAATAAAATAATTTTCCTGTTTTAGTCATCTTATTTGGGCACAGATTACGAAGCGATGGAAATATATTTTGAAAAATGGAAAGATTTATTTATCAAGAACAAGATAATATATAAAAACCTTCCTTAGTTTTCACACAGGTGTCATGGTTTAGGCGATATCGAGTGTTTTACAGCCCTATTTTTCAGAATTTCGCTGTAAAAGTTCTAAAGATGAAATGGAACAATCAAGGTGTAATTCGTTCTCACATGTGCCAAGGAGAGATGTCAAGTCAAGGGGAATATGGATGGTAAAGAAGGATATTTATGCTAAATATCCTCAAAAAATTTGGTTTACTTTGAATGTTATTAATGCTTTGAAATCCAAACCCTAGTTTTTAGGTATTGGACTGATTTTCTTAGATTTTTTGTATCTTGTTGATGTAACTAAGTCCAAATTTGACCCCAAGGGGATATATTCAGTTATATTTTGAAAATATTATATCCATGCTTTAAGGATCCAATAGTTGTCATGTAAGGTCTATAAATTCCATACAAACTAGATGTAAAAGGGAGGGGGAACTCTTAGACCCTAGAGGTCTGAGAGAGAGTTTGGAAGATCCAAGAAGAGTTGTGAGAAAGATGTAGGAGACATTTTTTATTTGTTATCATTGTAATCCTAAGGGGCATTTTGGCTATAAGAATTTCTATTATTGACGGTTCATAATATGTGTGTTATCATATTGTCTTCTTTTTTTCATTCTAATTTGCCTTCTTACTTAAATAAATTGCATACCTTGATGATCATGGTTGCCTTTGATTAATGGATTCTTGAGAATATGAGGATCCAATGTGTCTTTCCTATTAGTCACTATTTACATTCAAGTACCTTGCATTCATTTATGTAGATATGATCTCTGCCTTGTGAATGTTCTCCTTTTTGTTATTTTTTCCCTTCTCCTATCCATTATTATATAAACCCTTTATCTGATATGTAGATTGATTGCATTTAATGAGAATGATGTTTTCTTGACTCCATAGCCCAATGGTCCATCACTGATCTACAATATCTTATTGTCTTTTGTCTTTCTCTTTATTGATCCAATAAATTTCCTGAAAACCCAACCCAAATCATTTCAAATTTAAGGTGTGCTAGACTTGTTTCTAAAGCAGTCTAGGAACAAATTCTAGCGTTAACATATTTTGGAGCCGTTGCCGGGAATGAAAGTGAATATATCTTCCCTGGGAGAAAGACAATGAGGAGATATAGTTGTGGATGGTGAACTGAAGCTAGAAACTTTACATTTCTTATCATTCACCTGACAACTCCACTCCATGAAGGAAGAGTCTGTTGGTGACTTCACTGACACGGGACAACAGTGGCCATGGAAGATATCTTGGCTCGAAGGTTTTCACCTCTCAATGTTTTAGTTGTTCTTGGTTTTCCTAATCCTGCACCTTATTTCTCAGAATGCACAAAATTTCTTCCTATTTTTAGAGAAAAGGATGAGGATAATTCTGCACATCATGTAATCAAGTTTCATTAATACATGGATCAACTTAATATACATCATGAGGATATGTTGATGAAAATGTTCATGTATTCGTTGGACGACTATGAAAGACAAAACTCTTCCTACTTCTAGTATTTCCTCTTTGGATTATTTTCATGATGCTTTTTATTCACATTGCAAGATGATTTACCCTACTGAGACACTTTTTGAGAATTGTTGTGAAGGATATGCATTATATATTCATAATTTAGCAGTTGATGCTTCTAACAGTGTAGATGAAAGGGATGGTTATATTGAGGAAGAGGAAGAAGATTCATTATCGGATATATATTCTTCTCAATCTATTTTACAACAGGAGGATTTTCAACAATCATATTTTGAGGTTGATGACAATAATACTTTAGATGCATTTGGCATTAATCCAAATGTTTCTTATAGTGATGATTATGATACAAAAACTGTTCCAAGTTTATTTGAATATCATATTACTAATGATAATTTTCAGAAATATTCATCTTTGTCATTAGAATTTTATCATGTTGCTCTCATTTTTGATGAATATGATGATGATCTTGAATTTCTAGATCCAAATGTTTGTGATGTGGCAGAATCTGATCAATAGATTCATGAAGACATTCAGTCCATTATCCATGAACAATCAGAGCTAGTATACGTCAACTATGCATCTGAGGGAAGTGAGGAATACATGGATCAATTTGTTGGTTCTCATGATGACATTGTTGTTGTTTCTGTTAAAGAAATGTATGCTCATATTCAGGATGACCTTGATTCTTTTGATTTCCCACACTCGAATGATGTTCATGATCTTTTTATAGTAAAACAAATGAAGTATAGTTTGATAAGTGAAGCAGAGGAACAATGTGTCCTTCTGTATCAGTTGGAAATGAAGCATAATTGACAGGACCTAGTAGCCATTTACATGGAGTCATGGTTTTTAGAAAATTTCAGCCTTGTGGAATTTGGAATCAAAGTGGATTGTGGTTGTAAATATGTCTTGCAAATCAATTTTTTGTTGCAAATATTATATTATTCTTTTACTTCCATATTCATACAAGAAGATATTATAGTCGATTGGATGCTATCATGGATTCATTGGAAGCATGATTACACATGATTAGCTTGTTCCTACCGATTAGAAGTAGGACAAATAAGCTTGATTTTCGAGCATTTGGGTTTGATGTAGTATGTTGTTCTCAACAATATATTTTCAGGATTTGAATAAGTTGCAGAGGTTCGGAAGGAGGTTGATGAATCCATATCCCAATGAGTAAGGTACATGTCTTATTGTTATTTCTATCTCACAGGGAGCATGCCATCACCCATGGAGCCTATGTTAAGTCTCTTTCTATCTCAAGCATTCTCGAGCCCAAATCCACTAGGCATCAACTATATTTGAAATTGCAACCATACCAAGTATATAAATATATTTATATATGATGGGTTTTTTTCTTATTCTTATAGATTCAATGGAAAATCCACTAAATTAGTTGAAATGATTTGACAAGTTTATGTGAACATGGTAAAAAAAGGAGTTAATCATATATTTTACAAGAACAGTTTCAAAGGAAGGGTTACTGCAGGAAAATAAAGGAAACAAAGTAAAGAGAACTAGAAGGGATCAAAATTGGTGTTTATATCTGAGATTTATGAGCCAATGAGAATGAAAAATTGTTACCACACCAAGAAAAAAATAAGAAATAGTCTATATCTGTTAGTTGAAGCAGCTAAAACTATCTCCCAAGGAAACATTCTGATTTGACAGTTTGATTTTCTATGAAACCTTAAATTTTGAATGCAATCAATGAAAGTTGAAGGAAACATTTTTTGAGATCAATTAATTAAGTGTTTGTTTCATCTAATAATTTTTTTGTCTTTGACCTAGGCAAGAAAAAGGTTTTAGGTATGCAAATTGGTCAAAAAATAGCGCTGCAAGAAGTTCCTGTAGCGCCTTGTTTTTCAAGTAAATGATACAGTTTTGGATTTTTTGTGATAGATGATGATGAAAAATGATAGTGAAACCATTCTAAACCATAAAATACACATTAAAAACAATTTTTTTATCTTCAACAAAGAGTTTTGGAGAAATCTTGTATGGAAAATGAGAAAACATAAAACATGGGATTTTATGGAAATGATTGTTTTTATGGTCAATTTCAAACTCAGATTATGAGGATATGAAGAGGAATTTGTGAAAAAAAAAGAGGTTTTTTTCAAGAAAAACCTAATATACAAAATCCTCCCTCATATTTTACATAGGTGTCATGGTTTGGGATATACAAGCAGGTCTTTACAACTCTTTTTTTTCTTTAGATTTGTAAATACAATAATTTTCCTGTTTTAGTCATCTTCTTTGGTCACATAATACGAAGCGATGGAAAGGTATTTTGAAAAAATGAAAGATTTTTTTATAAATCACAAGATAATATACAAAAACCTCCCTCAATGTTCACACAGGTGTCATGGTTTAGGCGATATCGAGTGTTTTTTCAACCCTATTTTTTAGAATTTTGCTATAAAAGTGTTGAATATGAAATGGAACAATCAAGGTGTAATTCATCCTCACACGTGCCAAGGAGATATGTAAGGTCAAGGTGGCATATGGATGTTAAAGGAGTATATTTATGCTATATATTTTCAAAAAATTTGGTTTACTTAGAATGTTATTAGTGCTTCAAAATCCAAACCCTAGTTTTTAGGTATTGGATTGATTTTCTTAGATTTTTTGTATCTTGTTGATGTAACTAAGTACAAATTCGACCCCAAGGAGAGATATTCAGTTCTATTTTGATAATATTAGATCCATTCTTTAAGGATATAGTAGTTTCCATGTAATATCTACAAACTCCATATAAACTAGATGCAAAAGCGAGGGGGAACTCTTAGACCCGAGAGGTCTGAGAGAGAGTTTGGAAGATCCAACAAGAGCTGTGAGAAAGTTGTAGGAGACATTTTTTAGTTGTTCTCATTGTAATCCTGAGGGGCATTTTGGCTGTAAGAATTTTTGTTATTGAAGGTTCATAATATGTGTGTTATCATATTGTGTTCTTGTTTTCATTCTAATTTGTCTTCTTACTTGAATAAATCATATACCTTGAGGATCGTGGTTGCCTTTGATTAATGGATTTTTGAGCATCTGAGGATATGATGTGTATTTCCTATTAGTCATTGTTTACATTCAATTGCCTTGAATTCATTTATGCAGAGAGGATCTATGCCTTGTGAATGTTCTTCTTTTTATTATTTTTTCCTTTCGTCTATCCATTATTATATAAACCCTTTATCTAATATGAAAATTGATTACATTTAATGAGAAAGATGTTTTCATGACTCCATAGCCCAACGATCCATCACTGATCTACAATTAGCTTATTGTATTTTCTCTTTCTCTTTCTTGATACACTAAATTTCCTGAAAACCCAACCCAAATCATTTCTAATTTAAGGTGTGCTAGGCTTGTTCCTAAAGCAGTCTAGGAACAAATTCTAGAATTAACACCTCCTTTTCTTGCAGGCCCTATCTCAAGAAGGTTCTTGACTTGTCCTTTTCCTTATTTTAGAAGGAACTCATTTTTCCCCACAGTTCAACCAGGAAATTGTGGCACGATACTCAATGGTACCTTTGGATGGCAATTTCAATTGTCTTAGTCAGGTCTTCCCATACCTTTATTCATTGAGGGTGGTTGGTTTCTCAATCACCAAACCTTCCTCATTAACTATTTTTTCTTGAAATATGGGATGAGGTAATGAATATAAATATATCAAAATCAAATATTATTAGCAAGGAGGCTTAGGTCATATTTAACATGATTAACCCCTCTTTAAGTTTCCTCACTCTTTCCTCTAGTGGTATCATGGCCTGTACTTTTAAGGCTTCACCCCCACATCTGGTTGGTTGGAATTTTAAATCAAACAATAATATAATTGTATTATTTATATGCCTTTGCATGGAAACCATCTATCATGATTAACTATATACTAGGGGAAACTTGGGTATTACACTAGGACATCAGGCTATGGATCATCCAGACCACTGGGAAAATGAGCCACCAGTCACCAGACCATCGGGACAATCAGGACACCGTACCACTGCCCACTGGGGAAAAAAATCTTAAGCCCTTTCTACTTTGTAACCATCCACTGAGACCACCAACCACTAGAAGGAATAAAAAATTATGTTTTGAAGGATTTAAAGGCCCGTCTAGTTGAATTGGAACCTGCTAAAGATAGCAATTATGCTAGAAATATCATAATTCCTTGTTGAGGCCATGCCATTTCTACCTTAGCGCCACATATATCAAATCCATCCTATGCCAACACCTTTGAAATCCATGTTTATGGTTGTTTTGGGGGAGTCCCATGCTAGTTTTAAAAACCATTGAGGGAGGGGGGGGGGGAAGCTAATATTAATCATTGATTCATTTTCAATATTGCACTCAATTAAAGCTAGATTGGAAGTTTTGAGGTGACAGGAAATTGGAAAATTTCTTGCAAATGTTACGAGAAATTGAATTTTTTTGACAAAGTCAATTTAGGTTACAAGATTAGGCTACATATGGCGATTGTGTTTCTCTGCAAGGCACTAAATAACTACAGACCTTGTTCCTTCACTCAACAATACACAACTAAATGTTTTTTTACTCTCTGAAACCTCTAAAATATGAACCTGTATTCATATCCTGTTTTTCCTGTACCTACTCATCTACCACTGGACAACTCTCTATACAAAATAAAAAACAAAAGTACTCTGATTGAAAAACATAAATTGAAAAATATGCTTGAAACTAAAAACTAAAGTAGATTCTAAACTTGAGATTGTTTGTATACAATAATTTCCTATTTTAATTAGCTGAGTCAATCTAATTAGGTAAAGTTAAACTTCCAATGCAACCAACCAAGAAACTAACTATTTGAATGAACCTTGCTAAATCACCTATAATTTTAAAGTGAAATAAAAGTATGTATAATGGTAGCCTAATAAGAAAATATGATCCATACTCACAGTAAATAAAAAATGAAAGACTTGAACTTTTTGAAACCTCCAGATAGGCTGCTATTGAGTCTTCAAAAGCATGCAATATTACTTCCTCTTTGTCCCAATAACTAAACTTCCGACCTGAAAAACTCCACTTCTTCAATGAGGATTAATCCTTCAACTGATTTTGGTTCACTAATGACAAGCTTTGTACTCTCAACAATTAAGAGAAACATTTATTCTATATGAAATTCTTCATTTGAATCACCATATACATCATACACTGGTCCAACATCATGTCCTTTTGTACATGCTGACATAAAAATATGATCTTTCTCATTGCCTTTACAATTTTTTATTTTCTCACAATGAACAAACTTTTGAAGTTCAAGCTGCTTATCAACAATGTTATACTTTTCTTGAATACTAATATGAATAACAGTTTTTTGACAAGGGTTATACACAAAAATTTATTCATATGAGTATGGATTCACATATTCTTCAGCAAAAAATGAAATCAGTGATTCAAAAAAATCACAATCAACATACTCATCAAAAATAGGTTGTTAAGAAGAAAATTCATTGTTAGATTTCTACACTATTGATTTCTTTGAGATATAATTATGAAGAAAGGATATAAGCATTTTAGAACTACTTAGCTAATTTACTTTAGGCTTTGACTCAACATTTTCATAAATCTGATGTATAGTTTTCAAAGTGTCTAATATTCCTTCACTTCCTTCAGAATGCAAAAGTTTATTAACACATCTCAATATTTTTGAAAGTATATAAAATATTTGTAATTCATGGCCATCTTTGAAAGAAGAGGCCTCTTGACTGTTATCTTGAAAAATAAGAAGAAATATTGTATCTTCTTGTAGATGCTTTGATGCCTCTATGTAATCACCTTCCAATGATATCACTTCATTTGAATCCGTGAGGCTATATTCTTCATTCTCACTGTCATAGTAAGTTTCCCTTTCAATTTTTGTTCACAACAGTCCTTGAAAAGGAGGTGAGTTGAATACATGGTCTTGCAATAAGAATGAAAAGATTCATGGAAATCCTTTAATGAAGAAATACAAGAAACATGTAAGGATTTGTACCATTGTCAAGCAAATCCATCCAAAAAACTCATAAAAATTTTCATTAATACACCGTCATGAAAAATACCCAACTGATGCATGCATTTATGGAAATCTATTAGGTGTTGCACATGAATTTCTTCATCATCTCCTCTGAATCTAGAAAGGAAATCTACCCATTTATCCTATGTCCGACATAGTATTGGAAAACTAGGTAGAGTTGAGAAATCAAAAGGAGCAGACCTTGTATATATATTAGCAACAAATTAAATTTCCATTTCAAAACCTGTAGATTTGCCAATGGAATGAGAGTGGAGTCACTAGGTGAATAACCAAATAGCTCGATGTCTAACCCTTGTCACCTTCAAGAACCAGATCTAATATTTATTGTATCCCAGGGAAAATATTTCAAACCTTCGCTCCCCAGAAACAAATACAAGAAGATGTTGTAACCTTGAGATGTTCCCAACTTCTTAGGAACTATTCCAAGGCATATCAAAACCTACTTTTGACCTCAAGTTGGATCTTGGTCCAAAGGGGGCTTCCTCATCATATTTAAGACAACTAGCTGCTCATTCTCACTAAGAAACAACTCTCAACATTAAGCACAAATAATAAATTCCATATTCAACATAACCCAAAACATGATAAAAGGGTTGAAGGAAAAGGTAGGTGAAAATCATTAAAATAACTATAAACCTCTCATACCAAAGGCCTTTCCATTGTGCACTAGATTCTCATTCAGGAAAGCACAATCGCTGGTAATGATCTGGATTTGGGAGCGGAACGAACTGATTAACATACTGAATACAATAAACACAGAGATATGAATAATAACACAAATATCCAATGAACAATATCTTGTATTAAATAATGAAATAGGTTGAAACTGTAAAACTCCAGAACTGAAACACTTGATCGAATGGTGGTAGCTATCTCTAAGAAGAGACGTGGCTACTACATGCATCCTTCTAAGCATAATGAATTACAACGAGGCTCCAGAGGCCTTTTTGATATTACTCATGAATTCCAAAACCCTAGACATCCAAAAACCTAACCCTAGAAGGTGAAAAGACAAAAGTCATGTGGGCCCTATGGGTAAGTTGGTATAATTTGCTACCTCAACTTCCAAGGGTCATAAATTTTGCATATGACCTCTATTTTAGGTGCGTGATAGCCTGTTGGAAAGGTATTTCATAGAACTACACATTTCTCCACCAAAGTTTGACTTTGTCTACAGTTTGACCATGGTGACCCAAAAAAACAATGTTTAGGGCCCCAAAACAGCCCTGGAAGTACACCAAGATGTGCTGACATGAAAACATACAAAATAAACCAGTTGGATTAGGTGAGAGGCAAGCTGTATACACCTAGAGGATGTGTGGGGCTTTAGACAGCTCCAAAAGTGTATAACTCACAATTACAAAGAATTACATAAGAACATGATGAACAAAAAAATAGACACAAGGAGCCAGTTGGAATAGGTGGGTGGTCACCAATATCCACCTGGATCAATCCTCCCCATTTAGGAAGAAATGGTCTCCATTGCATTGAGTTCCTCCATCAGGTGAGGAAACTTCTACTGGAATTGGCCTTGAATGAGCCACTTGCCTTGGTGTAGGAGTTTACCTGCCTTGACAACCTGATAACATTGGATCCTTTATTGGCGCATTCCCTTGGCCTGTGTGTCCACTATTTTATCAATGGATGCTTTTTCCATGTAGTCAGGGTTGAGCTTTGTTGGTGTCACCTGTTTTGCAATATCAGAGGTTTCCAATAATGGGGGAAAATATGTCCGAAGGAGGTCCACATTGAATATTGGATGTAGACCAAGGAAGGGTAGAGTGTTGAGCTCAAAAGCATTGCTACCCACAACCTTGGTGATAGTGTAAGGCCCATAACAAAGTGGGCGAAGCTTCTGATGGGTCCTGGTGAGACGCGCCTTCTACAAATGTAACCAGAATTTGTCACCAACCTGAAATGGGTGTGGTACCTTGTGTTGATCATGGTGCTGCTTGTACTTAGCATTGGATTTTTGCAAAATCTCCTGGTGGATGCATTGATTCTTCTCAATGAATCTGGTGGTTTTGTTGATCGCATACTGATCATGGGAAGATTATGTCTATGCAATGGCAAGAGGAAGTGCAACATCAATGGGTCCTAAGGGTTGGAATCCCAGACTCACCTGAAATGGGATATGGTCAGTGGAACTATGGAGAGCCCCGTTGTAACTGTGTTGGAAATATGGGAGACTCTCGTCCCATGCACGTGGATTCTTACAATTGTACATGTGCATAATGTGCACAATCATCCGATTGACGACCTCTGTTTGGCCATCGGTTTCGGGGTGGAAAGAAGTGGATTTTGTGAGATTGGTGTCCAACAAATACTAGAGACTCGATCAAAAGGTGCCGAGGAACCTGCTGTCTTGGTCGGAGATGATGGTCTATTGTATCCCAAAGTGGACCCACACTTTTTTGAAGAAGAGATTAACAACATTTGCTACTGTGAAATTCTTCTTATATTCCGTGAGGATGACCATATTTGAAAATCGATCAATGAACACAAACAAAAAACATTTCCTTTCTTGGTGGACAACAAGCCAAACATGTAATCCATTGAGATGGATTCCTAATGCTTCTCGGGAATAGGGAGAGGGGTGTATAATCCTTGATTCTTGATGGTGGGATTGGAAATGAGACAGGAAGTTCAAGATCTGATATACTTTCAAGTCTTGTCGAAGTTTTGGCCAATAAAAATGTTTCTGAAGAACGACCACAGTTTTCTCCATGCCAAAATGTCCTGCCACCTGACTGTAGTGAGATTCCCAAATCGGCTTTGCACGCTTGATTGTAGGAACATAGAGATGGCCCAGGTGGAATACGAGTCCATCCTGAATGTGAAAATCATTGACAATTGTGCCTATACCCAAGAGATGATAGGTGGTGGCAAAGTCTGGATCTTACTAATAAAGTTGGGGCCACTCAGATGCTTCATGTCCATAGGAATGGAACACAATGGTGAGTGCAGCCACATGAGGCCGACTGAGGCAGTGAGCAACACGATTGGAGATACTTGTCTTATACTTGATGTTGGTATGGAATTGCTGCAAGTAGGTGGAACACTTATGATGGCAGTCATTTGAAAATTTCCCATGTGTTTATATGAACTGCATAGGCTTGTGATCAATGTGTATGATCGTCTCTTTCCCCATAATTTAATGTTTCCATTGATGACAAGGTTGTACAATGGAATACATTTCCTTTTCATAGGTGGGGTATTTTCAAACAATATCAGAGAGTGTCTACTATGGTATGCCACCAGATGCTCGTGTTGAGTGAGAAATGTGCCCACAACATAGTCAAATGGATCATTCTCAATCTTGAATGGCTACTGTAGATCAGGCAAGGAGAGTATTGGAGCTGAGAACAAGCGATGCTTCAGATCATCAAATGCTTCTTGCTACTCCTTCCCCCACACAAATTTGAACCTACAATCACCTTTGGTCACCTGGCTAAGGGCCCATGCAATATGGGAGAATCCCAATACCAACTGTCGGTAGAATTTGTATAGTCCAAAAAAACTCCAAAGCTCTCTCAGTGTGGTTGGGGCTGGCCAATCACCGATGAATTGGATATTATCTGGATCAACATGTACCCCATGCTCATCAACAATGTAGCCCAAGTATTGGACCCTGTTCATGCCAAAAGAGCATTATTCCAAGTTGGCATAAAGCTTGTGCTATTGTAGAGTGCTCAAAACCTATTGAATATGCTGCATGTGCTCCTCACATGTTCTAATGAAGATGAGGATGCCATCCAAATATAATACCACAAAGGAGTTGGTGAAGGGTCTCAATACATCATCCATCAACCTCATGAAAGTGGCTGGTGCATTTGTTAATCCAAAGGGAATGACTAGCCATTCATAGAGACCTTCTTTATACTTGAAAGCTATCTTCCATACATTAGTTGGTTCAATGGGAACCTGGTGGTAGCCAGAATTTAGGTCAATCTTGCTGAAGAAATTTCCCCCCTTGAGTTGGTCAAGAAGGTCATCAATCCTGGGAATGGGGTAGCGGTTCCTGAATGTGATTTTTTTTAAGGCTCTGTAATCAATTCATCACTTGTTCTCAGTCCCATACTTCTTCTGCACTAGTACAATTGGGCTTTCATAAGGGGAGGACCTAGGCATGGTGTGCCCCTTTTGAATAAGCTCTTGGATCTGACACTTGATTTTGTCATTCTCCATCAGTGAGCACCAATAGAATGGTCCATTAGGTAGAGGTGCATCGAGGGTCACATCAATTGGATGATTGACTTGGAAGTGTGTTGATACCCTTGTAGGTGAGGCGAAGATGTCTCTGTATTCTTCCATGATCTTGTCCACTTGCTTCTATTGCAAAGAGAGGCTCTTTGTAGACACTAGAGATGTGGTGAAAACCTTCTTCTTACTTTGATCACAAATCACAAAGAAGACAAAATTACTAGTTTGTGAAATGAACTTACTGCATTGCTTAGCAAATATTAAAGAAACAAAAGTAGGTGATGCTACCTTTGGGATCCTATACAATTGTCTACCCAAAGTAATAATAACACTGCAGGGTTTAGACTCATACACAACATGACACTTCCACAAATATGGTTTTCCTAAAATAACATCACAAACTTCAAGGGGAGAAATATCACATAATACATCATCTTTGAAAGGCTTGATGCCATAGGGCAGATGAAATTGTTGGTTGAGACATAGATCTGTTCCTTGGCGAAGCTAGACGATGGTCATGTAGGGCTGTGGGTGCGGTCTCATTGGCTGGTCCAACTGCTTGACGAACTCTACTAAAATCAGGTTCTTTTGAATACCTCTTTTGACAATGAAATGAATCAGAGCCCCCTTGACCCACATCAATGAGTAAAAGAGGTGTTCCCCTTCCTTTGTTTCCTCTGGTTCGCTTGGCCATAATTTGGTGGTAGCGACAGTGGCACTGGGTTCAAAATCGACAATCAACTTCCCTCTTTTAGGATTTGACTCAGAATCAGAATCGAACTCTAACTCGAAAGCCTTTATCTCGACCAAGAGGGACTTCTTTGAGTGACATTATTCGGTGTTATGCCAAGAAATTTTATTGTACTCACACCATTTTCCTGTGTCCTTCTTCGTCTTCTCATTTCCCTTCTTTTGTTGTGACCTGGATTGGTTTTCCAGAGGAAGACCATCTCAAGTTGGTCCCTTGTTGTGTGGGTTGGGGATACCTTTTCCCCTCTTTAGCTATGAGGGGTTTGCAGATCCAAACTCTCACCATTTCTACTTAAATTTCTGCTCGATCTTCACAACGTATCTATAAGCCGTGCCCAATGAGGCAATGTCCAGGAACTCCATTTCTGTTTGAATGTATCTGTGAAAACAACCTTGGTATTTGAGCACCATATGACGCTAAGAGTATTTGATACCCAAATTGGTGTGTAGGGTATGGAAAATTTTGGTGAAATATGGTACTGTCTGGTCCCTTTCTTGACGTAGGGTGGTCCATCTGGTGTACTTATCCTCGTAGCTTCCAATAGGGTAGTACTATTCTTTAATGGTGTACTGGAAGGAATCCCAAGTAGGGGCCACCACAAACATTGTAGATTCCTCCACGACCCTTTTCTCAGAGTAAGTATCCCAATAGTCTTTAACATGGGGAACGACCTTGAGGAGTGAAAAAGTGATCTTTTCCCTATTGAAAAAATTGTGGACCAAAAAATATCCTTCGAGTAGATTCAACCATTTATCTACAACATCTGCATCTATCAGTCCTTCTAATAATGGAATATAAAATTTACCTATAGCTTGAAGGGGGTTGCATGGATGCTTGATGAAGATGCTTCTCCTGTGGGCAGCCATTGAAGGATCTACACAAAGTTGTCCATCATTTTGTTCCTTTGTCA
>ML797366.1:64154-75835 GCA_009831015.1 Picea engelmannii
GTAATTCCCCTCTAGTGTGACGACACAATGAATTGCTTGTTCTTTAATGACATGAAAAACGTAACCCCCTTCTGGTGTGATGGTATAGTGTTTTGTTTATCATTTAATGACAAAAAATATGTAATTTCCTTTGGGTGTGTTTTGCACAACGATTTTTCCATCTAAAAATGTGATTGAGTTGTTGTTGAATGCCCATGATTTTTCCATCTAAAAATGCGACCGAGTTGCTGTTGAATGCCCACGATTTTACCATCTAAAAATGTGACTGAGTTGCTATTGAATGCCCACCATTTTTCCATTTAAAATGTGACTGAGCTGTTGTTGAATGCCCACGATTTTTCCATTTAAAATGTGACTGAGTTGTTGTTGAATGCCCATGATTTTTCCATTTAAAACATGACTGAGTTTGTTGTTAAACGATCACGTTTTTTCCCTTTAAAAGTTGTCTGAGTTTGTTGTTAAATGACCACGATTTTCCCACTTAAATTGTTGACTGTGTTTGCTGGAATGGACACAAATTTGCCTTAATGTTGATTGAGTTTGTTGTTGAATGACCACAAGTTGGTCCTTCTGTAGTTTTGTATTGTCCCTTTTATTCTCCTTTGCCTTGAGTGTATACCCAACGTTCTCATTGCCACACTTTAATTACCACAACGATGCTACTAGCCATGTTAATTACCATGTTAATTGCAATGATAAATGCTATATTAATTGCCTTATGAATTGCGAGAACAATTTCTACAACAATGTTAATGGTGAGTAGTTTCCTTTTTGCATGTTAATTACCATGTTAATTGCAATGATAAATGCTATATTAATTGCCTTATTAAATTGCTTGAACAATTGCTACAACAATGTTAATGGTCAACAATTTCCTTCTTGTTGATTAATTGCCATGTTAATTGCAATGTTAAATGCTATATAATTGCCAAGATAATAGCTACAGTGATGTCTTTGGTCCAATAATTTCCATGTTATTTTCTACAGTGATTTAATGGTCATAATATTCCTTCTTATTGATTAAATGTCACATCGATTTAAATGGTTAACAATTATGTAAATTGCCTTGTTATTGCACTATTAATTGTTATGTTAATAGTCATGTAAATTGCCTTGTTATTGTTATATTAATTGTTATGTTAACTAACATGTTAATCGCCTTGTTATTTATATATTACTTGTTATGACAATAGTCATGCAAACTACCTTGTTATTGCTAAATTAATTGTTATGTTAATCATTATGTTAATTGCCTTGTTAACTGCTATATTAATTGTTATTTAACTACTAGGTTAATTGCCTTATTAAATTGCTACAACGATGTTAATAGTTAGCAGTTTCCTTCTCAATGATAGTAGACAACTAGCATTGTTAGTTCGGTCAATATAGCTAGACTACATGTTGAGATTTAATTGTTCATAAGTGTTATATTGGTAGCATTCTACATTAAGATTGTTAAGATTGTTATTTAAGTTAATGGCTAGTTGGATGGAAATTTTGGATTATTATAACATTGTCCATTTAGGTTGTAATACCGATTAAAATTAGATTGGGGAGTAAAGACTAGATTGCCAATTTTAGACTTGCTTACAATTGAGGTTAGATTGTATTTATAATTATAGTTATAGTATTGATTACTTAGACTTGCTAGATTGATTGTATTAACATTAATTTAGCAGGTGCATTAATGGCTAATTGTAATTTAGATGTGCCCCGTTCAAAATGGTAAAACATGTTAAAATAGATTATAATTGTTGACCAGTTTAGACTGGGTGATTGGTTGGGTCGTGGATGAAGTCGTTTTTTGGCTTGTGTCTTCCCTGGTAGTCGTCCCCTGGTGTCTCGTCGACTTGTTGTTGGGTTTGGGTGTGGTTTTCTTATCGGTACTCGATTCCTAGTGCATCAGATTATCTAAAGTCCTTAGTCTGAATAGCTTATGGTTACGCCAAGGTTATCGACATGTCTATCACCTGGAAACAACATGATTCCTGATGAGGGTATCATGGTGCACCCTGTGGGATAGCGACAAACAAGATCTTGGTCAGAGCAGGTGCATTTTGTGTGAGTGTTGTCGAGCGTTGCAGGTTTCTTTTGGTGCATGGGTTGAATGCCTTCAGGTGTTTGGTTCGTGCACCTTGAGGTTCTAGTATTTGTTCATCTAGGCCGTTGTGTTGGGATGGGGATGTTTTCCCTTAGCTTGTAGGCGTGGTTGTGTTTGTGTCGGGTGGGTAGTTGTTCCTCCTTGTTATTCTGCGCACGTTTTTCCTAGTTTGTGCCTTGTGCCTGTGTGTGGTGTCATAGTAGCCTATTACCTAGACTGCGTGCTTGCGTTCGTTGTTAGTGGTGTGGTTAAATTGTTGTCATCATTTCCTTCTTTCCTAAAAACAAAAAAAAAATTCACTTATTCTTCACTTGTTTTCATAACGATGGGGACGTTACATATGGTATTAGAGCGGGTTCAACCCGCGACTTGGGATCACTACATATTTTTTTGATATGATATGATTGTAATGTTTCTAATTAAGTTGACTTGTATTCATGTAGGTAATCATGGTTAGAGGATGCCACAGAGGCAGACGACGGGGTTCTAGGGAAGGAGGCGCGATGCCTCCAGTAGCATCCACGCCTGAGGGGTCTAACCCCCCAGGGAGACGAATAGGTTGTCGGGCAAGAGAGGATAGCAGTGGGTGATGTGGTTGGTATGATGAGGTATTTTCAGCGGATGTTTGAGTCACTAATCAGTCGTTTAGACAAAGATGAGGCCAGAATGTCGGCACCCCCTGAGGGTCCACCGCGCGCTCCGGTTGGTACTAGTAGCATTCACTGTGAACTTGAGAAGGTCAAATTTCCTGAGTTCTTTGGTGCCCTGGATGGCGCAACTGCTGATGCATGGTTGGAGAATATGGCGATGTGCTTTGCGCTTCACGACTATACCTCCAACATGAAGGTCTGTATGGAGGTTTTTCAGCTAAAGGGGAGTGCTCTTCTATGGTGGAAGACACTCCTGCCACAACTGAGCATGGTTGTTGAGGAAATGTCATGGGAATCATTTGAGGAATGGTTTCGAGAGAGACACCTATCAAAGGAATTCATTGAGTGTTAGCTCAACGAGTTCAACGCCTTATGA
This sequence comes from Picea engelmannii, assembly GCA_009831015.1. Classification (NCBI taxonomy): domain Eukaryota; kingdom Viridiplantae; phylum Streptophyta; class Pinopsida; order Pinales; family Pinaceae; genus Picea; species Picea engelmannii. The sequence goes on from ML797366.1 coordinate 67,282, forward strand.
TAGGGAGGCCGTACAGTGCCTGAGTACGAGGCTTGTTTTATGGAGCTACTCCGGTATGCTCCACATCTTAACACTGAGAAACTTAAGATCAACATGTTCATGTTCTAACTTAATGGCAGCATACCTGCAAAGGTTAGGATTTTGATGCCTCAAACCTTGCATGATGTCATCCAGAAGGCCCTCATAGCAGAGGACGATCTTACCAGTGCGGCTCATAGCAGGACTCCAGGGAGACTAGCAGGGAAGGTGTCAACTAGTGTGCAACAACATCGAACACCAGCCAGACATATGATGGGATATCATGGCTTCCAAAGGGGATCCACTTTCACTACACCTTGACGACCGATGCCTCAACAACAGACACCTTATCGGGGACCACAACATCAACAACAATGTCGACTGCAGTAACAACAATTTAGGCCTATTCAACAGAACATACAAGGATTCTATACTGGTGGACCGTCATCTTCTACTTTGAGTACCAGGAGTACTAGACCGAAGAAGGGGTGTTGGACATGTGGGGAGCCACACTACCAATGCAACTTCTCTATGGAGAGGACTAGAGCGTCTGGACTAGCCAGACCCACTATCATGGGAGATATGGGCAAGGCCCATCGGATTCATGCAGCGGTGAATAACCGCCAGGCAGAGCACCAATTGACTGTTCTCAAGACGCCAGGTAACTTTGTTGACTATACCTTTAGTATTTTGATAGATCCTGGTGCTACCGAGAGTTTCATTTCTGGTGCAGTGATAAAAAGGATTAAGGTAAAGGCAGTCAAACATGACGAGTTTATCTTCGTAGAGATGGATTTTGGAGCCAAAAAAAAGGTTGGAGGAAAGGTTATGGGATGTACCCTTAAACTGGGAGAGTCTTTCACCAGGTCCAACCTGTACATCACGATCTTAGGATGTCGTGATTGGTATTAACTAGTTAGAATCGCATGAGGTGATACTCAACTGTAAGACGAAACGGTTGAGCTTGGTCGATGACGAGGAATAGAGACATGTGATTATAGGATGGAACTGGGGAGTTTCTCTGATATTCATATCTTCCTTACAACTACGGAAGAGGATGTGCAAGGGGTGAAATTTTTATGCGATCCTTGTGTTAAACGGGAAGGGAGTAGCGGAAGGTCTAGAACACCTTCCAATGGTGAGATATTTTGCAGACGTCTTTCTAGAGGAGTTGACTAGGATTCTGTTGGAGAGGGAATTGGAGTTTACTATATACCTAAAACTGGAGGATGAACCAATAGCTAGAACGCCTTATTGGATGTCGACCTCGGAGTTACAAGAGTTGAGAATGTAGCTGAAGGAATTGTTGGACCTGGGACTGATATGTCCAAGTGTGTCACCATGGGGTGCGTCTGTTATTTTAATATGAAAGAAGGATGGGTTGTGGAGGATCTGAATTGACTGCCATCAATTGAACAAGGAAACAATCAAGAATCAATATCCATTGCTGAGGATAAATGATCTATTTGATCAGATGAAAAGTGCGACGATGTTCTCAAAGATTGATTTGTGATCAAGGTATCACCAATTACGGATCAAGGAGGATGATACTCCTAAGACCACCTTTAAGATGAGGTTTGGACATTACGAGTTTACTATTTAACCATTTGGACTAACAAACACCCCAGGGGTATTTATGAGTTTGATGAACGGGCTGTTCCGCGAGTTCTTGGACAAGTTTGTCCAAGTATTCATTGACGATGTTTTGATTTACTTTCGGATGATGGAGGAGCATGATGAGAACTTACGCTTGGTACTATAGTGTTTGCGAGAGCACAAATTGTATGGGAAGTTATCCAAATGCTCTTTTTATCAATCGAAGATTCATTACTTAGGGCATTTCATCTCCGACGAAGGTAACGCCATGGATCCAACAAAGGTCAAGGCTATTATGGAATGGCATACGTCGACGAATGTCTTGTAAGTGTGTAGCTTCATGGGTTTAGTAGGATACTATCGACGATTTGTCGAGGGATTTTTGAAGATAGAAAATTCAATCACGGAATTGCAGAAGAAAAAAAATAAGTTTGTTTGGACCAAGAAATGCGCGGAAGAATTTCGAAGGCTCAAGGAGATGTTGACAACAACATCGATACTAAAGGTCCCTGACATTGACACAAACTTCTTGGTATGCACTGATTCATCCAAGGAAGGCTTAGGCAGAGTCTTGATGCAAGACAGACGAGTGATCGCTTACATCTCAAGGAAACTGAGAAGGCATGAGGAGAGCTAAGCGACGCATGATTTGGAGTTGTTATCCATCGTATATGCCTTGAAAGTTTGGAGACACTACCTTGTTGGATTAAAATTTGAACTAAAGACGAACCACTGTGGACTGCAACACATCTTTACGCAAAGCGACCTGAATGCATGACAACGAAATTGGTTGGAATTTCTTAGCGAGTACGACTTCAAGATTACTTACATAAAATGAATAGTGAACCGAGTGGCAGATGCCTTAAGTCAGAGACAACGCATATTTTCAATTTTTCCTCTTCATACGAATCTACGTTAAATTATTATAACTTTATAGTGTGATGATGACTAGTACAAAGAGGTTGAGGGTTTTATCGGACAAAACACAATGATGGTACCAATATTTGAAGGATTTATGTTTGATGACGATGGTTTATTGAGGTTTAAAAATCGGTTTACGTGCCATCAAACACCGATTTGAGGAGCTTGATCCTAAGCGAGGCTTATAGATAAGTTTACATGGCTCACCCAAGAGTCATGAATATGAGGGAAGACCTTAAGCCCTTATTATTCTGGAAGGGAATGAAGGCAGACATAGTAAACTGTGTGGCTAGATGTCTAGAATGTCAACAGGTAAAGGCTGAACATAGACATCCAACAGGATTACTACAGCCACACGCTATTCCAGAATCGAAATGGGAGGATATTTCAATGGATTTTATTGTTGGATTGCCACTGATGGCAAGGAGACATGACTCGATTTTCATAGTAGTAGACACTCTGACAAAGAGTGCTCACTTTATTCCTGTGCATATGACGTATCAGCCACCTGACATAGCTAGATTTTTCATCAGTGAGATTGTGAGGCTGCATGGCATGCCTAAGAGGATTATATTCGATTAGGGATCGGTGTTTATTGGATGATTTTCAATGAGTTTCCAAGAGGCCTTGGGAACCCAACTTAACTTCAGTACTGTATACCACTCAGAGACTAACGAGAAGACCAAACGAACAAACCAGAACTTGGAGGACATGTTGTGCATGTACGTGATGGACCAACAAAAGAGTTGGGAAGAATTCTTTCCACTGGTAGAATTCGTTTATAACAACAGTTACCAAAGCACCATTAAGATGGCGCCTTTCGAGTTTCTTTACGGGAGACCATGTTGGGCACCTCTGAGTTGGGATTGGCTTGTGGATAGGGTATTAGTGGGACCAGAAGTGATCCAAGAAATGGAGGAGCAAATGTAAACAATAAGACAAAGGATTAAAGAAGCGCATGATCAACATAAGAGTTATGCCGATGCGCACCATGTCGACCATAGTTACAAGGTTGGCGATCGAGTCTTCTTGTGGGTAAAACCACATAAGAGTTCGATCAAGTTTGGAAGTGGAGCTAAGCTCTCTTCTAGGTTCGTGGGACCTTTCAAGATCATGGAAAGAAAAGGGCTCATGGCCTATCGACTATCCTTTCCTAATTCCTTGAGGCGTATGGACGATGTTTTTCATGTATCTGTTTTGAGACATTATATTAGTGATTCTACACATGTTATTAACATGAGTTCCTTGCACGTATTGGACGAGGGGGCGCTCATGGATGAGCCGATCCACATCTTGGATCATCGCATTCGACAGCTATGATGTTGAATGGTAGATCAAGTCAAGGTCCAATGGGACAACTATAGTCTGCACTCGACGACCTGGGAGCATGCATATGATATGCACTAGCAGTTTCCATTTTTGTTTGATAGATAGACTTATGATAATGTGATACACATTATTTCAACACTTATAATGTGAAACTTTGGGATGAAGTTTAGACCAAGAGGGGGTGTATGTAACATCCTGCTCTTGCGCACTTAGAAAACTTATTCTTTGAGGACACTTGCTCGCAAGTGATCCGGATTATTATGCTATTAAAACATTTGATTTTGATTATGAGGCATTATGGGTGATGTCATGTTGTTTTGCTGCATTGACATAGACAGGTGCTATTGACTTGGTTTTACTGAGTGTGCAGGATTTCAGACCTCGAGGATGCATAGGCATCGATGGAACCCCTTAGACTCCAGATCGAGTTGGGGAGTGAACTGATGGGTTTTGATTGTTTTATATGTGATATTAGTGCATCTGATTAGATGATATGATATGGATATATTTCTAACATTATTCGTTGATGATGCAGGCTGGTGATAGCTTGCCGACTAGACTCACATGTGGAGTAGAGGGGGCACACTCAACTACCAGAGATGTTGATGGAGAGGTGTGGAGAACAACCTTGCCATAGCCTACTGGCACTCCTGTCATGGTTCAAACTGTAGGTTAATGATTACCTAGTTTGAGAGGACCCACTATGCCGTGAGGGCAGACTGCAACAGTCACTCACGATAATTTTAAGGGGCGCATAGTAAGGTAGGGGCATTATTCCTTAGAGGCCCTTAGTCTCCCACAAGATCACCTGGTGAAGTATTGACTCCAGGGGTTTTTGATGTCTACCAAGTCATTCAAGAGGCGAGTGGCACCCTTGGAGCATGTGGTGCATCCTGAAGGGCACGTCGCGTAAGAAAAATGGAAAGAGACGAATGGCACCCTTGGAGCACGTGGTCCATCTTGAAGGGCACGTCGTGCAAGAAAAATGGAAAGAGATGAGTGGAACCCTTGGAGCACGTAGTGCGTCCTGAAGGTCATGTCGTGTGATTATTTAATAATTGGATAAACCTAGATGGATTTAGGACAAATAAAGTGTTAAGGAAGATTTGAAACCTTTTCCCCCCAAAAAACAAATGTCACCCATCCTAAGAAAATAAGGTCTAAGTCTAAATTTTACTAGTGATAAAATTTAATATATATATATATATATATATATATATATATATATATATATAATAATAATAATAATAATAATAATAATGATAATCTTCATTAATCTTATGACAAGAAAGGGGTAAGCAATTAAATTGATTTATAAAATATTTTGGGATAAAATTTAAAAAGGGGAAATAATTGTTTTACTTATTATGCTAATTAAAATTTTATTCATTAGAAAGAAAAAGGGAAAAAGGGTAAGTTTCCTCACTTGCATTTTTGAGTTTAAATAAAAAGGGGAAAGAGGGAAATCTAAAATAATTAGGAAACTAGGAAAAAGCAGGAAACACAAAAAGAAAGGCGAAACACAAGGAAAAATCATAAAGTCTAACTTAGTAAGGTATCTAGCATTAAAGAACCTTCTAAATTAAACTGAACTAGTAAATTAATATTGGGGGAAATCATTCAAACCTGTAAGGAAATTTGGGGACACCTAGGAGCAATTCTAGGAATGACTCTAGGTGGGTGAGGGAAATAAGGGTAATTAATTAATTAAAGAAATTAGTTTTTGGAGGAATGAAGGGGATGGGTGACACATGTACGGGGAGAAATTTTTATGAATTAAATTATTAAACATTAAATAAATTGGGATTTGGGAAAGTAAGGGACTTCAAAACTCTATATAATGGAGGGAGGAAAATGGTGATGGATCTCTTATATTCGCGTAACGTTAACTTGCACAAATCTCTACTTGACTGATTTATCTTGTGGGAGTTGGGATACCCATCTCAGTGAGGAGTGGTAGCTCGGCCTTGCGAGGTGAGCTAGGAGCTAGCTGATTCTATGGATAATGTGCGTGACTCCTTTGTGGCTCGGGGGGATAAGGGGGAAGAATAGTACCCCTAGCATTGACTAAGAGGTACTGGTGAAGTCTCATCGGTTAGCAAGTGGGGGTTGCACGAAGTGCGCGGGACATCAACTCGGAGTGGGCGATTGGGAAACGATACGTTTTCTTTATTTTTGCATGGTAGACTGTTAGTATGATTTATGATTTTAAGATCTACATGTTTAATTGAGTAAGGAAATTGATGGTCTTGGCATTCTAGTTAATGACTGCATTTTTTTTTCATAGCTTTTAGCTCGATGATTGATTGACTCCCATGGCCTTCGATTCCCAGCATGTCTTGACCGCCCTTTTGTGTATTGATTTGTGATGATTTTGGTTATTTTTTCCTTTCGTCCCTAGCTTATCAGTCCTCACTTGAGAAATCGGCCACGAGCCTGATCTACGGTTGTCGCTTTGATGTTAATAGAACTATGTATCTCAACGCCCTACTTTTTTGTGTGTGGATGATGAGCGAAGGATGTTCATGTCAGTCATCCACCTTTGTTGTTGTCCTTGGCTAATTGTTGTCTTGCACCTTCTAGCAAAAAGTACTTGTGTGTATGGATTTCCTCGCGTCCTTGTTGGTTTATCTATGTGCTTGTTTTTGTTCTTCACGCCTTAAGGGATTCACCATGGATTTTCACTGTACTTGGGACGATAGAATCTCTGCGATCATTTCAAAGAATTTTCCATTGGATCTTTTCATTTTTTTTTCTTGTCTGCGTTTTCCCCCTGGGTTACTACAACAATTGCTCATTATTTAATGACATGAAAAACGTAATTCCCTTATGGTGTGTTGTCACAACAATTTGATTATTATTTAATGACAGAAAAAAATGTAATTCCCCCCTGGTGTGATGGCACAATGAATTGCTAGTTATTTAATGATAGGAAAAACATAATTCCCCTCTGGTGTGTTAGCACAACGAATTGCTTATTATTTAATGACAGGAAAAACATAACCCCCTTCTAATGTGATGATACAACGTTTTGTTTATCATTTAATGACATAAATATGTAAAATCCTTTGGGTGCGTTTTGCACAACGATTTTGCCATCCAAAAATGTGATTGAGTTGCTGTTGAATGCTCACAATTTTCCATCTAAAAATGCGATTGATTTGTTGTTGAATGCCCACGATTTTGCCATCTAAAAATGTGACTGAGTTGTTGTTGAATGCCCACGATTTTTCCATTTAAAATGTGACTGAGTTGTTGTTGAATGCCCACAATTTTTCCATTTAAAATGTGACTGAGTTGTTGTTCAATGCCCAAGACTTTGCCATTTAAAACATGACTAAGTTTGTTTTTAAACGAACACGTTTTTTCCCTTTAAAAGTTGAATGATTTTGCTGTTAAATGACCACGATTTTTCCATTTAAATTGTTGACTGCATTTGCTGGAATGGACACAAATTTGCCTTAATGTTGACTGAGTTTTCTATTGAATGACCATGAGTTGGTCCTTCTTCAGTTTTCTATCGTCCCTTTTATTATCCTTCGCCTTGAGTGTATACCCAGTGTTCTCACTTCCACACTTTAATTACCACATCGATGTTACTGGCCATGTTAATTGCGATGATAAATGCTATATTAATTGCCTTATTAATTGCTAAAACAATTGCTACAACAATGTTAATGGTCAACAATTTCCTTTTTGCATGTTAATTAACATGTTAATTGCAATGATAAAAGCTATGTCAATTGCCTTATTAAATTTCCAGAACAATTGCTACAACAATGTTAATGGTCACCAGTTTCCTTCTTGCTCATTAATTGCCATGTTAATTGCAATGTTAAATGTTATATAATTGCCATATTAATTGCCAGGGTAATTGCTACATTGTTGTCTTTGGTCCAATAATTGCCATGTTATTTGCTACAATGAGTTAATGGTTAGTAGATTCCTTCTTATTGATTAAATGCTACAATGAGTTAAATGGTTAAAAGTTATGTAAATCGCCTTGTTATTTCACTATTAATTGTTATGTTAACAATCATATAAATTGCCTTCTTACTATTATATTAATTGTTATGTTAACTAACATGTTAATCGCCTTGTTATTTCTATATTACTTGTTATGACAATAGTCATGCAAACTACCTTGTTATTGCTAAATTAATTGTTATGTTAATCATTATGTTAATTGCCTTGTTCACTGCTATATTAATTGTTATGTAACTGCTAGGTTAATTGCCTTATTAAATTGCTACAACGATGTTAATAGTTAGCAGTTTCCTTCTCAATGATAGTAGACAACTAGAATTGTTAGTTCAGTCAATATAGTTAGACTACATGTTGAGATTTAATTGTTCATACATGTTATATTGGTATCATTCTACATTAATATTGTTAATATTGTTATTTAAGTTAATGTCTAGTTGGATGGAGATTTTGGATTATTATAGCATTGTCCATTTAGGTTGTAATACTGATTAAAATTAGATTGGGGAGTAAAGACTAGATTGCCAATTTTAGACTTGCTTACAATTGAGGTTAGACTGTATTTATAATTATAGTTCTAGTATTTATTACTTAGACTTGCTAGATTGATTGTATTAATGTTAATTTAGCGGGTTCATTAATGACTAATTGTAATTTAGACGTGCCCCATTTAGAATGGTAACCCATGTTAAAATAGATTGTAATC
>ML797366.1:115658-129921 GCA_009831015.1 Picea engelmannii
AAACACATTCAAATATGACAAAGATAATTTCGCTTCAAAGCTGGAGAATAATGTGCAACCACCTTTCCAATGTTAGCTAATTTCGCTTCAATTTGATGTCACTCTGCGAGCTATGGTTATGTGTTTTTCTTCAATTTGATGTCACTCTGTGAGCTATCACACAGTGCCTCGCTTTGCTAGTCTCTCTAGTGCATATTTAAAGACAGATTTGAATAGACCTCTAAGTATTAGGCAATTGGTGTAATCTTAATTTTGGTCTGAATACAAATCCAGTCTATCACTGGATCCGATATGGCCATGTACGTGACTCATCCGATATGGCCATATATGTGACTGATTACTTTTCTTCATGGCCATCTTGATTCTTGGCTTTATTCACATCGTTTTCTAAATATCTAATGAAATGTTAAAAATGTCTCATCTATTCGAGACATTTGTTAAGAAAATGTTAAAAATGAGTCATGTATAACATAATTGATGTAATAAAGTTTAAGAAAATGTAAAAAATAGTCATGTATATCATAATTTATGTAATGCAGTTTATTAGAAACATTGGTTGGTAGATTTGGAAGAGATTTTACCTATTCTGTTTCAATTTCAATATATTTTTGTTTTTGTAAATATATTTTTTTTAAATGAGTGTGTGAATTTATATTGCTTTGTAAGGTTATAGAACAAAACTCTAGGATTTCTAGGGATCCCAGGATCTCCCTTAACGGAAACCATATCTGGGGTCTTTGGAGTGCATTATCTAAAAATAAACAAAAAGTGCATGGGTCGCCACAACTGGAAACCAACCCAGGCTACCATTATCCAGTCTAAAAAAATTTCATCAAAATAAATTAAGAAAAGTCTGAACATAGTGGGGTGAGATCCTACTCTAAGAGACAGGGTTTGGGCGGGTCCTGTGCTAGTCTAGGTTGATGGGGTGCTTTGCGTCCCCTTTCTGTTGTGCCGCGTCCTCCTCCCTTTATTCCACCAGACGTAGCTTTCTGATGCAAGTTAGGGTTCCATTATTGTCGGCTGGAGTGATATCTATCTAGTGGACGTAGCATAAATAGAGATGAAATTGTCTTGCCATCCATTCCAATTTCTCCTATTGTCTTTTCTGGTCCTCCACCAGCCTTTTTATCCCCATCTCCAGGTCGCTCAGGTGATTGAGAATTCCTGTGTGCTCTTTCTTCTGCTCTTTGGTTTCCGTCCTATTGGTCTCCCCTTAATTCACACACATCTTACCTATTAGCATTTTGGTTCTCCAAGCTTCCTCCACCATCCTGTGGTAGAGGGTTATCCTTGATTGTGTGGTTTTGGGGTCCCGTATCCTCCTTCCTAGGTTAGTGCTAACCAGGCTTTGCCGCTACGGACGTTGTTAATTTCTACCATCTTTTAATGATCATATTCCCCTTGTTGTCTGCCTTCATGAGGAAAGTGTTCCTTGCGTCCTTGGCCTCCTATTCAATTCTTGTCATCCAACGGATCTCTTGTTGTTGGTTTTATTCATGTGTACCATATTGACTTGAAGGTGGTGGTTCTTATGTTCATTTCTTTCCCTGTTCCGCTGCAGCTCCTTCTGATAAGTAAGGTGGCCCCTGTAATTGCGATGCCTCGTTTTGTGATATGTTCTGGTGTCCGAGCCTTTATAGAGCCAAACTGGTTGCAGTCATGTCCTTGTAATCATGATCTGCTCATCAAGGTGGTCCTGCCAGGCAGAAGACTCTGCTCCAGAGCATGTGCATTTGATGACCCTGTCGTTATCCCTGCTCGAATGCTCTGCCATGCTCATTGTACACCATCTCTTTTCCGGTCCCATATCGGTACTTAGGTGAAGTGTGTTCCTACTTGTCTCTGGTGAGACCCATCGTCCATCGTCCTTTGCCACCTATGAGTTCGGTCCATTGTCCTTTGCCGCTTGCGATTTATCTCTTCTTCTTTTCAAAGGGTAGCTTCTGTACTTTTTTTTATTGATGGGGCTGTGGTGCCATACCTTCGCCTCATGTGTGATCTGCGTTGCATTTGCAACCTTATTTGATTGGCGGGCCATCAAATTCTTTCTGGGACCTACGTTTCCTACAGTGGCTGTTGCACCTCCATTCTTGTCGTAATCTCCCATACTAATTCTGTTATCCCATTCTTTTTCCGCAAGTTGGGTGTAGTCTGCTCGGAATTGACCTTGCGAGATGTTGCTCCAGATTGTGTCTAGTTCTGGACCTTCTTTCTCGACCCCCTCATTTGCTATTCTGTGTGCTATTCTAGTCTTTCTCGATCCCCTCGTTTTCTATTCTATCCGCGAGTCAACATCTTAATAATATTTATCCATTTGAATTTTGTATTTCAATTTCAATATCCTAATAATATTTGTCTATTTGAATTTTGTATTTCAATGCATTTGAATTGATCTAATACAGTTTATTAGGGACAGATTTGGTAGATATTCTACTTACTCTCTATTTCAATTTCAATTTCAACATTCTAATCATATTTGTCCATTTGAATTTTGTATTTCAATGCATCTGAATTGATCTAATGCACTTTATGAGAGACATTTGTTACTTACTCTCTATTTCAATTTCAACATTCTAATCATATTTGTCCATTTGAATTTTGTATTTCAATGCATCTGAATTGATCTAATGTAGTTTATTAGAGACATTTGTTACGTACTCTCTATTTCAATTTCAACATTCTAATCATATTTGTCCATTTGAATTTTGTATTTCAATGTATTTGAATTGATCTAATGCAATTTATTAGGGACATTTGTTACTTACTCTCTATTTCAATTTCAACATTCTAACCATATTTGTCCATTTGAATTTTGTATTTCAATGCATTTGAATTGATCTAATACAGTTTATGTAATATTCCAGATATAAAAACTATGCAGAACAAAAATAAAATGCTAGAAATGGCAGATGAACAACAATATGACCAGAATAACACCACAATAATACTAAAATGATATCATAATAACACCAGAAAGAGCACTTCAATTACTGAGAGAAATGTTCACTAGCCTCTTCGAGGGGGAAACCTCCAGTAGCACAACTCTATTACAATAATATCCAAGCTAGGGTTCTCATACCCTCGATTCCTATTTATACTAAATATGTCTATCAAGGGAACCATCTAGAGGAAGATCCTTCTAGAAGTGGAAGCTTCTATTAGGTCTTATTACATTCGACTTATTCTACCTTATTGCAAGGCCTTATTAATATTGACCTTTATTACATCGAAATACATTGTTCTACCTACGTAAGGGGTTAGGTCCCTAACATGTCCTTCCCCTTAAAAAAAACCTTGTCCTCAAGTCTTGAGATGTGGAAATTGTTGCAGAATGGTAGGTGGTTCCCAAGTGGCATCTGCTGGAGTTGTATTTTTCCACAGGAATAACACTTCCTTGATGGTTCGCTCACGCAAGCGACGCTCGTGCTAGTCCAAAACTGCTTGCGGTTGTACCCAAATGGACCCTTCTTCGTCCAACTCAGGAAGGTTGGTTTGAGTTTGGCACTTAGTTCCAATCACCTTCTTCAAGCATGAAACATGAAAAACAAGATGTAGCTTAGAATGATTGGGCAAAGATAACTGATAGGCCACCTGTCCCACACACTTGAGAACTATATAAGGACCATAAAATTTGGGTCCTAGCTTTTGACAATGTTCGATCTTGAGGGAATTTTGTTTGTAAGGTTGCAGTCGAAGAAACACATGATCCCCTTCTGCAAATTGAATTTCAGAGTGACCTTGATCTCCTTGTTGCTTCATGTGATTCTGAGCCATGACCAAATTTTCTTTGAGGGTATGGAGAATAGCCTCTTGAACTTTAAGCATTTGGTCAGCCGCCTGGACCTTAGAGATACCTGGTAAATATGAGATAATTGAAGGTGGATTTTGTCCATAGACTGCTTCAAAAGGAGTCATGCGTGTATCTGTATGGTATGAAGTGTTGCACCACCATTCAGCTAGGGGTAACCATTGAGTCCACTGATTTTTCTTTTCTGATGCAAAAAACCTCAAATATGTTTCCAAACACTTGTTGACAACTTCAGTTTGACCATCCGTCTAGGGATGATAAGCTGTGTTGATATGCAATTGGGTTCCTTGTAGCTTGAATAGTTCTTGCCAAAAATTGCTGGTGAAAGTTGGGTCGCGATTAGGAACAATAAAATGAAGCATGCCATGAAGCTTGAAGACCTGATCCATGAAAAATTGAGCCACTGTGGATGTTGTAAATGGGTGTTGAAGAGAACATAAATGAGCATACTTGGAAAGGCGATCAACTACCACCATGATGACTGATTTAATACCTGATTTAGGTAAGCCTGTAATAAAATCCATAGAGATATATTTCCAAATAGCAGGTGGAATCAGAAGTGGTTGCAGTGTGCTAGGAGATTTGACTGTTTCTCCCTTGTTCTGCTGACACACATCACATTCTGCCAAAAAATTTCGAATGTATTTTTTCATACCATCCCAAAAAAAAGAACGTTTTACCCTGTCATAGGTTTTGGTAAATCGAGAGTTCCCAGCTATGGGTGTAGCATGAAGTTAAGAAAGCACCGTGGATTTAAGTTTTGTTTGTTTACTTAAATGCAAACAACCTTTGTATCTAAGCTCATCATGGAGCCATGAGTACCCTTGGAAAACTAGAGAATTGGACTGCAATTGTTGTATGAGATGTGAACTTTTGGGATCATGTACCCATTCCTAGCGAATGACTTGGAGCCAGTCTGGTACAATGAAGGAGAGCGAAAAAAGGGAGCCTCCATCTTCATATTTTCGAGAAAGTGCATCAACCACCACATTGTCTTTTCCTTTCTTGTAAATGATCTCATAATCATATCCAAATAGCTTAGTCACACATTTTTGTCACTCTGGGGAGGAAATGCGTTGTTATAGAAAATACTTGAGGCTTTGATGGTTTGTCTTAATTTGGAAGCATTGCCCCAATAGATAAGGTTGCCAAAAATCAAAGACATGAAGAATAGCCAACATTTCCTTTTCATAGATTGATTTGCCCAAATTTTGTTCAGACAGTTGTTTGCTGGTAAAGGCCAAAGGTCGACCCTCTTACATAAGGACAACGCTAATACCTTTTCCTGAAGCATCACATTCCATGAAAAAGGTCTTTGTGAAATGAGGAAGGGCTAGGACTGGAGTGGTGCACATGGCCATATTCAAGGTTTGAAAATCCTGAGCAACTACTGGGGTCCAAGTGAAATAATTCTTTTTAAGGAGTTTCATGAGAGGTGCCGCAATATTTCCATAATTCGTAACAAACTTGCGATAAAAACCTGTTAGGCCCAGAAATCCTTGCAAGATTTTGAGAGTCTTTGGGTGATGCCAATCTTGCATAGCTTCAATATTTTTAGGATCCACCCTGACACCATTCTTGCCAACAAAATGGCCCAAGTACTCAACTTCTGAGGTGCCAAAAGAACATTTAGATTGTTTTAGGAAAAGTTGGTGATGAGAGAGTAGATGGAGAACTCAGTCTACATGAACAAGGTGGTTTGTCCAGGTTTTTATATAGATGAGGATATCATGAAAGAAAACTAAGACAAAATGATAGAGAAAGGGGTAAAAGACATGATTCATGAGGCTTTGGAAGGTGGAGGGGGCATTACACAAGCCAAAGGGCATGACCAAAAACTCATAGTGGCCCTCATGAGTTCTAAAGGAAGTCTTAGGAATGTGTGCCTCTTTCATACAGATCTGGTGGTAGCCAGAATGAAGATCAAGTTTAGTAAAGAACTCAATTCCATTCAATTCATCCAAGAGGTCATCAATGACAAGAATGAGAAATTTGTCTTTAATGGTGAGTTTGTTGAGGGCGTGAAAGTTAGGACACATGTGCCAATAAACTTCTTTCTTCAGGACCATGACCACAAGAGAAGAGTAGGGGCTTGCACTAGGGCGGATAACACTTGCGTTAAGCAGTTCTTGAACCATTTTCTCAATTTCATTTTTTTTGGGAAAAGAGGTGATGATAGGGACGAATATTGGGAGGGAGGCTTCCTGGTATAAGGGGAATGGAATGATCATGAACACCAAGGGAAGGCAAGAGTCCCTGGGGAGTGGAAACGACCATTTGATGTTTATAGAGGATGGATTGGAGGTCTTGCGGCACAGAGGGTGTCTCAGTTTCTTGTATGGCATGGAGTTCGGCAATAATTCCATAATGACCTTTTTTGAGTAGATTTTCCATATGATGGGAACTAATGATCTCCGGTGAACTGGTGGTGATGCCTTGGAACTTATATTTTTGACCCTCTTGGTCGAATTTCATGGTTAATTCCTTGAAATCCATGAGAATGGGACCCAAAGTCCTTAGAGAGTCTTCACCCAACACAATGTCACAACCACCGATGTCAATAGAAAACATATGAGATTTCAGGTTGTAGTCACCAATTTGGAGACACACATTTTCACAATGCCCTCCACATTTCATGGAGCCTCCATTGGCAATCGTGATTTGGAAATTATTGACTGCATCGATA
This sequence comes from Picea engelmannii, assembly GCA_009831015.1. Taxonomy (NCBI): domain Eukaryota; kingdom Viridiplantae; phylum Streptophyta; class Pinopsida; order Pinales; family Pinaceae; genus Picea; species Picea engelmannii. The sequence goes on from ML797366.1 coordinate 122,156, forward strand.
TAGCAATGAGTTTCTTGGGCAATGCGGCGCTGAATAAAATTATGGGTGCTGCCACTATCAACCAGAATGATGAACTTCCTATGATTGATGTAACCAATTAGCTTGCGGGTTTGGGGAGCAGAGGAACCAGTGAGATCATTTAGGGAAATGACCAGTTCTACTTTGGGAGGGTCTGAGGGAGGGGTTATGTCTGTGGTTTCAGGTGACTCAGACATAAGGGAAGTTTCAACCTCCTCTTCCGAAACATCCTCTGATATGGCCATAAAAAGCTTTTGTTTCTTACACTTGTGGCTTGGAAAATATTTGTCATCACAATTATAACAAAGGCCTTTGAGTTGGCGTTCATCCATTTCAGCCCTGGTCAATTTTTGGATCTTTAGTGGAGCAGAGGGAGTAGTGGGATTTACTGGTTTAGTGTGAGGAATAAATGAGGGTTTCCGGTTTTGAGAAGATACAACCTATTGTGCTTATTTATCTATTTTATTAGCCTCCACCCAACTTTGAGGCTGAACCATGGGGACATGGGCACAAATCTCATCCTTGAGGCCACTGATAAAACATTCTCAGAAAAAGGCATCAGACATGCCCTTTGTCTAAAAATCCAGGCGCTCAAAAGAAGCTATAAAGTCTTCCAATGTTCCAGATTGTTTCAATTTTGTCAAATGTCCTAAATGGTTGGTGTTAGTGTCAAAGTGTTCATAAAGATCTACCACGAAGTGTGTCCAAGCAATATACCCTTGACGAGATGTTTTTCTCCATTTCAACCATTGCCAATGTTCTTGATCTAGATGGAGAACACCATACCAGAGTTTTGCCAAGTCATCTGTAATGTCATATAAAGAGAAATAATGTTCCATTTGGGTTACCCAACCAGTGGGATTTGAGCCATCAAATTTGGTCACACCCACCTGCAAAAGGTGTAGGTCACGCTGAAAGTGATGGATTTGAAAATTATGGGAATGAGAGGAAGTTTTAGCTTCAGTATGTGGAGGTGGATTAGATAAAGGGTTATCTGCAGGGATATGCATCTTGGTGCAGATCATCGAAATAATAGATTCAAGATGGGTAGTCATGTCTTGTTTGAGTTCCTTGATTGAGGCAACGATGGAGGATTGCATGGTTGTATTAATGGTGACAACATTGGCACTAAGTTGTTTCACTTCTTGTTGGGTCTCTGTGAAATTAGGTTGAAAGGTGTTGAAGCGAGCTTCCAAGTCTTGGCTATGGGTATGGGCCATGATGACGAGGGAACCAAACAGAGCAGGTGGGGTCAAAACTTTTGCTGAAAAATGATATGTATGAATGTGATAAGGGAGAAGAGATAAATCCAAAGGAATAGGTCTCAAATAATGGAGTTATAATATGATCTAAAGAATACTGCAGTGATGAAATACCCAAATTCTTAACCAGGAAGAAATGTGTAGTGATTTAGCAACCCTAACATAGTTGCACGACAATAGATCTTGTATGTTTTAATTTTTTTGTTCCCATCCCCAAGGGTTAGATATTCATGGGTTCTAGAGACAAGGGTTTTCCTTGTGCTATAGCTCTTTGATATACGTGTGGGGTCCAAAAGTATTACTCGACCCAATATCTCAGGGCAATAACTAAGGAGGCTAGACCATGCCCTTAGCTGTACTACCCGACTACCCAGGTACTAGACAATATCTTCCTGAGTGTTGTTCTCAGTGGCACTATAGCAATGAGGTGACCGATCGGTTTATCTAAAAAAGGATTTATGAAATCTACGCCAATCTGTACAGAAGTGTTGTCTGATGCGCTACCACTCAAAGGGGTACCAACAGGGGTTACAAGGGTGGCCAACATATGTGCGCTTAAGAACCACATGTGTTTATTGTGTGTATGAAGCCCTCAATCATGAGTTTATGCACGTCTCTGTGGATTAAAGACGCCATAATACGTCTCTACCCTAAAAAAAATTTAACCTATAATTTTTTGCCAAGGAAAGTGCTCTCATACCATTTGTAATATTCTAGATATAAAAAGTATGTAGAACAGAAATAAAATGCTAGAAATGGAAGATGAACAACAATATAACCAGAATAACACCACAATAATATTGAAATGATAACACAATAACACCAGAAAGAGCACTTCGATTACTGAGAGCAATGTTCATGGGCCTCTTCGAGGGGGAAACCTCCAGTCGAGTAGAGCTCTATTGCAATAATATCCAAGCTAGGGTTCTCATACCCTCAACTCCTATTTATACTAAATATGTCTATCAAGAGAACCATATAGAGGTAGATCCTTCTAGAAGAGGAAGCTTCTATTAGGTCTTCTTACATTCAACTTATTCTACCTTATTGCAAGGCCTTATTAATATGGACCTTTATTACATTGGAATACATTGTTCTACCTACCTAATGGGTTAGGTACCTAACAATTTATTAGGGACAGAATTGGAAGAGATTCTACTTACTCTCTATTTCAATTTCAATTTCAACATTCTAATCCTATTTACTCATTTGAATTTTGTATTTCAATGCATGTGAATTGATCTAATACATTTGAATTAATCTAATTTCAACATTCTAATGCATATTTTTCCATTTGAAAACTACTTCACTCATTTTTACTTAAGAAATTGTTTACCCTTGTTGATGCATGGCTTTGGAAGGGGATTAAAAATATTAATTGTCATTTTCTAGCATTTTCATTTCCCTAAAAATGAAGAAATCCAAAATAATCCACTACAAAGATACAAGGAGTGCCTTTGGAGGTTTGAACCTCCTCGAAAAATTTATCCTTTCTCTATTTATATAATATAGGTTATTAGCATAGGTGGCCGGTCGCAGAAGGTTTTTGCACAAGTATTTTTATTGGTGCACCTATAAGGAACATAAAATACACCTCAGTGTGCATATAAACAATGATGCCCCAATGAAAAACATTTATCCTCTGTCGCATGTGCGTGGTTCTCCTCGACCTCATCCACCCTGAAGAATACTACACCACGACGTTATCTCCTTGCTATGGTGCCATTATTTCATGGTTTTCATGCGGGGAGACTTTCTATTTTCCTGTCGATCGTTCCTGGTGTGCGGATCAGGTTTTCTCTCGATGGAGGCTGTGGTTGGTGTTGTATATTCTTCGCTCTAGTTCTTTTGTTTTTCTCAGACCGCGTCTTATGCCCGGATACATTCCCTTCGGTGGTGATGCAAGCAGAGTCTGTTGTTGGAGCGGATCTGTTATTGGTTGTAGTCATTTCTTTAGGGTGCATCTGCGGAGTTCCGCCTCATGTTTTTCCTTCTCAGCCTATATTTCCCCGAGAGGATTCCTCTTTTATTCTGCAGGCGTATGTTGTTTCTTCATCCGACCTCCCTCTATCAGGGTCGTTGTCAGGGTTTGATACATTTTATGGGTTTCATGTCTCTAGTTTCAAAGTTTGAAAGTCAAGATTCAGACTTTTTCCGGCTAGGGTTTGGAGTTTTTTTGACCCTCTCTTTTTCTTAAGAGGATTGGATGCCTGTCCATCCGGCTTTAAGATTCTCTTGGGAGGTATGCCGTGTGCCAGCTGCCCCCCTGGGTCTCCCCTATTGTTAGGTACACAATGGCAGGGTAAATAAAATGAATTACCATTACACTTCATCCTATTTGCATTTTCATCTGATTTAAATTTGAGGTACACAATGGCAGGGTAAATAAAATGAATTACCATTACACTTCATCCTATTTGCATTTTCATCTGATTTAAATTTGAAATTGGCTTGAGATTAGGTTGGTTTTTCAATTTTCTTTTCCAATTTCGGGTGTGCATTTCTCAATTTTCTTTTTCAATTTCAGGCGGTGCACGCTCACCCCCAATTGGTTCTGTCTATATGCGTTAATGCACGATGTGTATGCTCTAACTGTATGCACTGGTGTCATTCAAATAAACTCACCAATTAATTTTAAAAATAAACATAACGGTGTGTCTTTTGTGATGTCTAGTAACACTAGGTGCTCTAGTAACACTAAAGTACTCGTACCCTTCATTTAACAAATCACCCTACTAAATTTACATTTTGTATAATTTAGAGTAATAATGAATTATCTTGCATAGTAAGTTGTCTTATCATATGTGTGATGTCTAGTAACACTAGAGTACTGGTACCCTTCATTTAACAAATCACCCTACTAAGCTTACATTTTGTATAATTTAGAGTAATAATGAACTATCTTGCATAGTGAAGTGTCTTATCATATGCACTGTTTCCCGTGCTCTAATGAAACGTGTTCTAATGAAACAACACAACGCTAAACAAAATATCTATGCTCCAATGACACAACAGATGTATTCATATTAACTCATCTATGCTCCAATAACACAACAAATGTATTCATATTAACCCATTACACGACTTATTTTTCAATAAATTTTTTGGGATATTTAGATACTAATTTATTATATTAATAATATAATAATAATTTAATTTAAGAATATAATTTAACTAAATAATAAATTGATGTATGAGATTTTATTTTTTATGAGATAATATATTGTCTAATAGTTAAGAGGATGTGTTTTTTTTTAAGAAGTCACAAGTTTAAATAGAAAAACAAATAATTGTGTGGCTTAGCGGTGACCTTAAAAATAGATTGTTATTATTATTATTCTTTAATTGAAAAGATTAAAAGTATTTAGACTATCAAATCATCTTATATGTGAAAACTAGATACATTGACATCAAAGAGAATATTAAGATCTAGTTTAAGAGTACAAAAGTAGAGTAAAGAATTGAATTGAAAATTAATGTGGGTTTAAATTTGTGACTACAACTTTAATAATAAGAAGGAAAATCCAAGGTAAAACAAGAGACACATATTATTTCCCTAGAAAAAAAACTCATATCCATTGTAATTCAATAGGTCTTACCATATAAATAATTTGCATTGTTTCCCCCAAAAAAACTCACATCCATTGTAATTCAATGGATTTCCATACAATGGGTTTTATCATATAAATAATTTGCATGAAATTTGACTCGATTATGCCTCTTAAATGTATTCCATTATGGGAGGATCAACATTTATTGCAGTCCATTACCATAATAGTCAATTTAAAATTACCTATCTAGCTTTGGAAACTTATTTTGGATTTGAGTTGAAGTTTAATATTGTTTTTGAAGGACTCATTCATTATAATTAGGTTTTTCTCTACCATCATTAATGTACTTCATTCCATAATATATTTCCATGAATTACCAACCTATGTGTATTGTCATTAATGTCGTGCCCAAAAATGTGTTATAAAACAACTTGCTTCTACCCATAAATCCATAGTGCTTGCACTATGTCTATCTCTCAACAACACAAATGTAATGACCATAACATCATCAATTTTCTTTTTGCTCTTTTTTTGTTGTTGGAACTAAAATTAGGATACCATGCTTCTAGTCACAACATATAAATTTGTGGAAATATATGTCATTTTTAAACATCTCTTCTCCTTAAGTACACATGTTTAGATCTAGATCTAACCACTCTATTGAAATATCCCCAAATTTGTTTGATGAGATTGTTTTTTAATGAACTATTCTACAAGAGGAAGATAGAAATAGGAGGAACAACACTACTACTATAAAGACAAATCATATCTACCTAACTCCCTTTATGCCATCTACATTGATTATTAAGTAAAATATATGCCTCATTGTTGGTGTCAATTGATCCACGCACGACTGCAGGTTGGGATGGTACTATATTGGTGTGTTAATGCTACTGTTTAGTTTGAAGGAGGAAGGGGCGAATTAAAAGCAACTACAATTGTATGAAATCAAGTAGAAATACACAAAACCAAACACAAGATGAGTTGCGGCTCTAAACTCTTGATGCATTAATTGCTTCTCAAGGAAGATATAAATACACATAGGATTACTAATAATAGAACTCATTCTTCTAGATCTTTCTTCAACTAACTAAAATTAACTGAAACTCTTCTACAACTCTCTAAACTTAGAACTATTTAAAAATATCTAATGCTCCACAAATAGGTAATGAGAGCAATTACCATATTTCAACACTCCTCCTTAATTAGGATGACCATGACAACTTGACAATCAACTCTGTCTATATAGGCTTACATAATTCATAACCTAATGGTCTTCTAGTCTAAGTCTCAGTTAGGCTTAAAACACTTGATATCAACTCAAAAAACCTATTTTACCTTCTTTACTTCATGTTGGTGTAGCTTGTACTCTCTATGCTCTAGAAGTTTTTTCTTCTTATTGCTCCAAAATTTATATTCTGCATACATTTTCTTCTTATGTTACTAGTCATATTCTTCAATATTTCTTCATCATCTTTGTCTTCTTCATTTGGTTCTTCTTTTGCATATGCTTGTAATTCAACTACTGCTCACTTAACATTTATGTCAACCTCTGTAAGATCAAAAACATATTTATTTTCTTTCATGTCCTCTTCCACTACTGCAATAGCCTCAACAACTCTGATAGTTGCCTCTTTATCTAGTTCTTCTTCTGTTGCAATTATGAAATTTTTTCCATAACCACTTTCATCTCCATCATACTTGGGCTTTGCAATCCACTCCTCAAGAAATTCTAATTCAACAAATAATTCAACATTCATTGTAGCCTCATTTATGTCTTCAACAACTTTCATTGCTAAATTCTCCTCACATTTTTCTAGTGCTACAATGGTAGTTTCATTTTCATCTTCAAATTCAATTTCATCATCCATATGTGTATCTACACAATGGGCTCCACTTTATTTACCATGCTCATCCTATGCATCTAGTACAAAGTTACCTTTTTCTTCCGTAATTTCTTTAACAAATTTCTCTGCAATGTTCATGAAATTTGCAGTCTCCATATCTTGTTTATTTTCTTTTGCTTCAATAGCTTCTTCCACAAATTATTCAATTATTTATGCAATGTCAAATTCTTCTACTTATTCTATTACAATAGTCACTTAATAAACAACTACAATTCTAGCTTGATGTTGATCGATGTTTCTCCCCCTTTCACTATATGTCATCTCCATAATATCCCAAGCATCTTTGTACGCGGTTGCTACTACAATTTTGGGAAAAATTCTCTCATCCAAGCCTCATTGAATGAGAGACAATGTTTATGCATCATTCTTCTTGTTTTCTATGAGTTGATCCTTGTGATCTCAATCATGGTCTCATAAGGTTAGTGATTTGAGGGTTCTTCAAACCCTTTCAACATAATATCCCATAAATCTTATGTGCGTAGTATGACTCTCATCTTAATAGCCCAAAAATGATAATTTTTACCAAAAAAACTAGGAGGTGGTGGTGCATAATAATTTCTCCATAATTCATACAGATCAATAAAATTCACCACAAAATATTAATCTCTCATATACACTATATTGGAAAATACATCTTTAGAGTACATAATCCAAACTTCTTACACACTTGTGAGATTTGGGATCTATGGTTTTGCAAGGTTAGTACTTGAAACCATGTTTTTTTTAAAATACCTTAATACCTCTAAACCAAAAGTCGAAGTTTTTTTTAACTTTGATTGCAGACTTGTACCAAAAAAACCCCAAAAACTTTTTTTAACGAAGATACCCAAAACACTTCTTTTTATTTATTCACATATGCCAAAAAAATAAAAATAAAATCTCGTGAGCCTCCTTTAAAATTAAAATAATTAGAATATCACGGGCCTCTGAATTTTCAAAAACAATGACTTTTTAATTAAAAGAATGACTTTAAATAATGAAGAGTATAATATTCACAAATTCCCTTTAATATGAAGGGTTACATCCCA